>PVIR01006797.1:0-61789 GCA_004026965.1 Petromus typicus
TGTGTGTGTGTGTGTGTGTGTGTGTGTGTGTGTGTTTGTTTTTGTTTTTGTTTTTGTTGTTGTTGTTGTTGTTGTTGTTGTTGTTGTTGTTAGAGAGTTCAGGTAGGCCTGAACTCATCCTTGAACTCACAGCAATTCTCCTGCCTTTGCCTCCCAAGTGCTGGGATTACAGGCATGAACCACCATACCTGGGACTGTGGTATGTGCTTCTCATTGCTGGTGGATGCGAATCTTCATGCCTGGCATTGTTGTATGTGGTTCCCAGGTATCCAACCCAGGCCCTTGTACTTCCAAGACAGACTCCGGGAGTATGGAGCTAAATCTTCCCTTCTTTATTTTTCTCTCCCCACTCTTTCCCTTTTCTTTCTGCATATTTTCTTCTTACTTCACATTATCTATCATAATTTTGGCATTAATTTACACCTTCAATTTTTATAACTAGAGAAAAGATATGGTACTTGCATATTTGTGTCCAATCTATTTCACAGTATACCTTGGAGGTATGTCCACCTGAGTATAAATGACTCCAATTTATCATTCTTTATGGATGAGTGATACATTTTATAGAAAACCACATCTTTTTTTATCTAGTGCCCCATTGATGAACATTTGTGATGTTACCAAGATTTAGCTATCACAAACTGAGCTGCTATAAACATAAGTGAAAAGATATCACTGTGGTAAGATTCTTTTAAGTTTTTCATGTAAATACCTAGCAGGGAAAGAGCAAGGTCAAATGAAACCTGGAATCCTAGTTTTGTAAGGAATCTCCACACTGATCTCCATAGTGGTTGCACCAGTCTACATTCCCACCAACAGTGGAAAAGGATTCATTTCTTTCCATAGCCTGCCATTATTTGTTGTTTGTTGTTTTTGTGACAGTAGCTATTCTTTCTGGAGTGGGATAGAATCTCAGTGTCATTGTCATTTGTATCTCTGGAATGACCAATGATATGGAGCATTTCTTCTTTGCTGACCTTACTTCTTCATCTGAAAAATGTTTGTTCATTTCAGATGCCCATTTTTGAAATAGTTCCTTAAATTTAGAGAAGCTGATTTTTAAAAGCTCTTTGTATCATCTACATAGTAGTCCTTTGTATGAAAAAAGGTAATAAAAATTATTTCACATACTGTAAGCTGTCTTTTTGCTCTGTTGGTGATTTTTCTTGCTGTGCAGAAGCTTTTCAGTAAGATGAGATCCCAGTTGTTGATTCTTCTGCTAGCTCTCGTGTTGCTAAGATTCTGTTTTTATTTTTTAAAAAGAGAAAGAAAAAAAAAACAATAAAAATCTCTACCACAGCGGAGAAGTGGAGAATCAAAATAACTAACATTATATGATTGTATGAAGTTTATATAAAATAGGATACTAAATATATATACACACACTGTAATATGTGTGTGTATACACACACACACACATATCATACATATGGAAACAGAAATGTAGAGGTTATAATGAAGGAAACAGATATGTAGAGGTTTTAATGAGTTCACAGAAAGCTATATTTAAAAATAAAATTTTAGCTCTAGAGTCTAGACCAAATGTACAAGTACTTGCATAGCATGTTTTTGTATCCTTTAAATGACCTACTGGAATAAACAAAGCAAATAGGACTTCATGATTCTACAGTTATTTACATAGTTTTTACAGTGTAGGTCTGTGTGCAGGTGATCATTCTGTACAGCCTACTTAAGTATTTCTCTGGTTACATTTAGGTACAGCCATCTTATTTGCATTGTATTTTATTATTAATTTTAATACTATCTAATCTGTTTGTCACTATTAAGGCATGTTTGAGTAGTAAGGAGTTCTAAATCTCAATATCCTGGCTCAAAGCAAAAGTGCCAGGTAATTTTCATCAAAATACAAATAATAATTTGGTTTTAGTTTTGTTTATAGTACTTGCTGTTCTTTGACTTTACATTTTATTTGCTGTGTGATTTTACTGGCATCATAAAAACATCCCAAATGAATAACAGTGTTGCTAAATCTCTATTTGTCATTCAAATGAACTATTCAGTGATTAATGGTGTCTTTCACTATCCTTAGTGTGTTCAATTTTCCACTTGTGTGAGATGTTATGGAGCTACTCACACTAGTCCTTGAAGCAGTTGTTTAACAGTAGAGGAAAACATTGGATTGCCTGAACAAAAGTTATGCCCTGGAACATAATGTGGTTCTGGTTTTTCTACTGTTTTGCTGAACACTAAGTATTTCATAACAATTAATTTCTTTATAAATCCTACTGTGTTATTAGTTCCAATAGCATCTTCTCCTATAGTTGTGTGCTACTTAAGTGTATCTTTTATAAAGTTCTCACCATTCAGATTATTGTATTTTATTTATCAGTCTATAAAATTATTACTTAAAATTTTACGTGTGGTTTTGCTTTACATTTTCATGAGACAAATTCGGTATGTCATTTCTGTCTTACAAAAATTAAAAAAAAAAAGACATTTATCATTTGTTTCACTTTCTGGATTCAAACTTTTTCCAACTTTGAAAAAGTAAACTTGGATTAAATTTAGGAAAGGAAACGTGAATTCGGGGGACACTTCTCTGGATCTTTCTTTGATTCTCCTGCTGTTTCCTGAGTTTTGCTCAGACAGCCTTAATGACTAGTGAATTTTTTTTTTTTTTTATGATTTTAACTTCATGAGATTACTGGTGTTTAATGAAGATAAACACAAAATATTATAGTATTTCTGTATTTCAGGTAAATTTTATGAGTTATTTAGGAATAATGATGAAGTATATGTTTTTCAGCTTGCTAACCTAGTATTTTAAAAGCAGGGGCTTCAAAATCTATTTGTAATGAGAATCCCAACGAACTCTGATGATCAAAATGATATCCTATTAAAAAACAGGATATAGGACAGATATCCTAGTAAAAACAGAAAATACAGTGAACTTCATTCCACTGTTTCTGATTAGAATCTAAAGTTGGTTAATTATAAGTTTGGTGACTTTTAATAACTTGATTAATAATGTCATACTTCTAATTCTTATGCAATACAAGTTAAAAAATCCAGATTACCAGTTATTTGATCTTCCATTAAACTAACTTTTAAATTAATTGTCATATTCTTAAGAACATTTATACAAATATATCAGTAAAATATACTTTTCATAACTTCCAGTGTATTTAATTGACCTCTATAACTTACTACTCTTTAGTTTTTCTTTTTAAATCTAACAATCAGTTTGAAAAAATAGGACAGATATACAAAAGGAAATGTTAACTAATACCACAGGTTATATGCTTTCTAAATAAGTATAGTTTAATCTTATCTTAAAAGTCAGAAACTTTGACCTACATATAATGAGGAATAAGGTAAATTTTTACATTTACCCCATTCAGCAGAGTCAAAATAAAATATTTATTTCCCACTGATAGAAGGTGAGTTACAGCACATTTCTCTTCTGGCAGAAATATTAACAATTTAATAAAACATGAGCTCTAGAAAGTTTTTGCTTTCATTTCTCCATGTGGGCTTAGGAATTCTCAGTTTTCTCCTAGAGCAGACCTCAAGCTCATTTCTTACTAGTGTGTTTTTTCTACTCCAGCTCTTTCAGTGTAAGACAAAGCAAATCTTGAAATAATTTAAAATATCATAGTCTCAGTACTTGAAATTTGATGCACTCAATAAAGTTTGATGCTTATGAAGAACATAATGAGTATCTACAAGTAATATCTAATTTGAGTAAAATAATGAAATAAAATGTAGTATGAAAATAATAAATATATTATGCAAGTCTAATTTTAGCAAGAAGCATAAGAATAATTATATTACTTTATCATTAATTCAACTAGAATTAACCTAAACTATTAACAGTGTTTTCTATGATGAGTAAATAAGTAATGATTTATGCTGCTTAATTTTAAATCCATTCTGGAATAGTTTATAATCCCTGAAAAATATATTTTTTCTCTTTGGTAGTAGAAATATTTACATTAAACTTCTGTAGACATCTATGACTTGCCATGTCTATCCTTCCTTAAGGATAGAAGAGAAGATGTCGTGCCTCTGCCTTATGGGTACCTAATAAATGCAGGTGAAGGTAAAGGATTTTGAGGGAGGACCTCCTCATATTTCTGAATCCCAGGTTTACAGTTAAAGCACCAGAGGAAGGCAGTGTCAGGACTGAATTTTTCATTGGAAACATACTGTGACTGTGAGGAAAGTGAACATAAAATCAGAAGAGTGTACAAAAGAGAGCATCTCTAAAAAAGCAGAAAGAAACAAACAAGAGGAAAACTCAAACATCCCTGAACTTGATTGTGTTTGAACCAGAGATGGACACTGAGCACATATACATCACAGAAGGACAAATTCACATGTGAACATTTTTTTTAATTCCCTGAGCTGCCTAAAACTACTCTCAGAGGGGGTGCTTTTGTGGTGGAAATACGCATCTCAAAATAAGTTAATATATGAAGTTAAAAAAGAAATACATGGGTCATACTGAAATGTAGGTCACCATGATAACAGATTGAGGAACCTTGCATGCAAACATGAATATGCATATTAAAAATGTAATCGTTTTTGAACAGTTTAGTGAGAAGAGTTGGTGATAGACATTTGGTCCCACCATTTTTTTTTTTTTTTGTTGTTGTTGTTATTGAAAATTTGGCAATGTCTTGTGAACAGACATATTCCCTCTGATAAGATATCCAGGTTTTGTGTATGGAATTTGTACTCTCACAGCGAAGATGATGTTTAGTTTAGTATTTTGTACTGAAATTACAGATGAAGTGAGTTTTAATATTAAGAAAAGAAAATGAAGGATGAATAAGAGAAACAGAAGAATCATGAGGAAGAAGAAAAAGAGGAAGAAGGAAGGAAGAAGAAGGGAAAAAGTGGATGACATGGAGAAGGAATAAGTATATTTACATTGAAAATGAATTTGAGAAATCTGAAATTTTTACATGAATTTTTATAATAGTGTATTATTTTTAACTGCACACCTGTTCCATCTTCCACATAAAGAAAAAGTGTGTATGCGCATATCTGTGCTGTATGTAGTAGTCTTGGGAAGAAAGAAAAGTTTCTATCAATTAGAAGAAAACCATGCCCTTCTTACAAAAAGATCGCCCTCTCATATCCATGTGTATTCCTTTATCATTTTTTGAATGAAAAATTTGTATATACACAGAAAAATCAAGGAAAAAACTCAACTAGTAACAGATTATGTGATTTTATTGAACTCAAAATTTAATGTTAGTTCTTTGTTATTGTCACTTGTGCTTCTGTACATCACTGTAGAATTAGATTTTTGATGACTTTTTAGGTAGTTATGAGCACAAAAGTATTTAACACTGATTACAGCAAGCACCCATCATTCTATGATCTAGATAAGTGTTCAACTCCAATGAGAGTGATAGAGACTTTTTATGTAATTTATTTTACTCTACGCAGAGGCTAATATGGCAGAAATAAATTCTAGATGATTTAGTGACACTTAGTTATTCATTAACAATCATAGGTGAAGGTCAAAAGGAAAAAAAAAATCTTTAAAGGATTCTGGAGGCCAGAGATTTAGCTCAGTGGTTCTAGCATCTGTTTTGCAAGCACAAGGACCAGGGTTCAATTCCCCGGTAACCATATACCATACTGGGTGTGGAGACTCACGCCCAGCAGCAAGCAGTACCACATACCACAGTGCCAGGTGTGGTGGCTCACGGGCGTGGTGGCTCACGCCTGTAATCCCAGCACTCAGGAGGCAGATGCAGGAGGACTGCTGTGATGTAAGTTTGGGGCTGAGGTCAGGGCCAGCCTGAACTACAAGGGAGACCCTGTCTCAAAAAAACCTAAAAAAGAAGGATTCTGTACTTGTATTTGAATGTAATTAATTATTTTAAATTAACAATTTATGTGTATTCATCCTACTCTGCTGTTTTCATATCTACCTCAGCAGTTTCTATGTCCTTATGTATATCTGTCCATAACAACCAGTAAAGTATCTGGAATTCCCTTTCAGCCCTAAATCTGAAAGCAGATTACTGATGGATAATAAGGTGCCTCTGTTTTTGATTTTCAGGTGAATCCACATAACATAAATATTCTATAGTTTGAATATATAGGAGATAAATGTTTCAGTATGTGATAACAAGTGTGTGAATGTGTGTGTGCATGTTTATGAATTTATTCATATTTTTCAGAATATTTTCAACTCCACATGACAGATATCCAAAACAAACTTGCTTTAAAAAAAAAGTATTAATCTTTGCATGTAACTCTCATGTTCAGTGAATTTAATTTTTCCATTGCAGAATTTTAAAAGCAATAGTACTAGAAGTTGATCTAATGATTTTGTGCCAACCATAGGTTTGCTTTGTTGTTTTCCTTTTTGGCTCTGTAGCCAGGGGACATGATAAATGCTGGAAGCCATAAGCCTACTGTGTCCTCATAAATCTAGATTCTATTGTTGTCATTCAAAAAGTGCAATTTCTTTTATGCTCTTTTGTTGATGACCTACATTTTAATGTTTATCTCCAGAAGCTTTTAGGATTTTCTGTCTATTCCTGGTATTCTGAAATTTCAAAATGATTTGTATTGCTGCAGACCTTTTTAAAATTTATTGTGCTTTTGATCTCTGTAGCCATTTTTATTCTAGAAACTTATGCTTACGAAAATATTTTATATTATTTCAATGACAATTTACATTTTTAGTTTTGCCTTCTATTTTCGTAAAATCTGTGCAATTTTATTTAAATATAATTTTCTTCAAATTACCATGATCGCTTTTCATTCTTGTACTTGTTTTTCTTCTGGCTTATCATTTCAAATCTGCTTTTCACTCAAATTAATTAATCTTCTTATGTTGTAATGAATTTTTCCTTATTGGCTAAAATTTTCTATTCTAAATAGTATTACTCTCCTAACCACAATGTCTTTTGATGCAATATTTTGTTTGCTGAATAATTCTAAAGTAATTTCTGGTTACTGTTTTTTCTTTATTAAGGTTTTTCTTAAACTTTTCCATTCTGTCAGTATACGCATGATAATAACTATACTCAACTATCCGGTTATGTTCAAAGGTCCTAGGATATTTAAGTGTTCTGTAATATTTAAATTTGAGTGTAAAACAAATTGATTCAGCAAGGCTGATTAGATCTTGGGGATAAATGAACTGTACTAATAGGGAGGAACCAGCTATTTAACTAGGATTGATGAGAATGAAACGTTACCAGATTCTCTTCTCTCAACATGATGGCTTACAAAATACTTGTTGAAAACAGACAACAAAAGTGATGAACACTCATCTCCTTTCTGAAGTGATCAAGTTAATATCGACAATGACAAGTTGGTACAAGTTAATATTGACAATGAAAAGTCCGTGCTAACTTGCATCACCTGGTCAGAGGACTTGGTGCGATTATTTTAACTGTAAAGTTACTCTTTTCTCTGTTCCTGCCTTTAAAAAAAAATCTTTATTGGTACATTCCATATACACATCATGATTGCACTCCATAATGGGGATTTGTACCAGTATAAGACACAACTTAGTTCTTATTTTTTCCCATAGCCCTACCCACCCTACCATCACCCATATACATAAAATTTGTTTCCTTTCTTTTTTGTTATAATCTCATTATTTTTCCCCCTTCACCCTATTTTACTTTGAGTATTTTCTGTTTCACAATATATAATATACAATTCTAGGACTCATTTACATCTTTATTTTCTCATACCAGAGAAAAGATGTGATATTTACCTATCTGTCACCTATTTATTTCACTTATGATAATATCTTCAAGGTATGTCCATTTAATTTATTAACATTTGGAAAAGAATTCGCTAAAAGCAAACTAAATACCTGACATGGGGAGTTAAATTCTACCTCACTGAGAAAGGTATTTATAAATTATTTAAGATCCTTGTGCTGTTGTACACACAGTGTAACATATTTTAATAAACATGCATACACAGGTATATTATTTACTTTGGTATACATCCATAAACATGACTGAATGGATTACTATTCTTTATATTGTTGTTCAGATGGCTCCAACACTGGCGACTCATCATCCTCAGCTCCCATTTCCTCTGTCCTTGTTGTCTTTCTTCTTCCTTTCTTCCTTACTTTCTGGTAGTCAAATGTCAGTCCTAGAACTAATGCTTCTCAAAGCAACTCCAGTTATTTATTAAGTTACTTAAGAAATCACAGTCTTAGGACCATATGTATCCATTGCAGCCAGTGTGTCTCTCAATATACGTGAAAGACTGCAATGGGAAATATATTCATCTATGGTAACCTATGAAGATACATGTGGCTAAAATCACATTTATACTAAGCTATTTATAATTCAACCAAAATGAGTTCATAAATGTGCCTGTAACTATAACTCTATACCACAGAAAATATTCCGGCTTTTACCAAGGTTGACTCTGGTATAAACCTTGGCCTCAGGATCTCCTTTCAGTAATGTCATAGAAGTCAAGCAGACAACTATGTCTGAAAAAGTTAAAAATAAACAAAGGAAATACTGATTTTGTTGTTTTTTGATTGTTCACTTAGTGTAGTTTTAATTTCAATTTTTTTATACACAGTTTTTCTTTTTCCCAATTTAGCCATCTCTTTAGGGATGATAATTGGATGTGATCAGTGTGTATGTTTTAGATGAACTGAGTTTCAGTATTCTCAATATCAAAATAATTATGTTAATTACTATTCTTTATTATAGTTATCTCTTAATATTAGTTGCAAAAATAGGTTGCTATTTTTGATTGACATCTCAAGTACCAGATTTTATTATGTATTAAAGTTGATTAATGTTAGAATCTTTTTTTATAATGTATTTTTTCTAGCAGTGAATCACTTTAAAATGAATGTCTATATAAGTAAAAGTTGAAAATTGATTTTTATATTCACCAGTATGTATGTGTCAGTGAAAAAGTAACCAAAAGCATACTGCCTTCATAGTGTAAAAAATAAAAATGCTTTTTTAATGACAAAGACATCACTGAAGAAATAAGCAAAAATGAAGAAATTTGCTTGTCACATTTTTTGGCTACATCCTGCTAACTTTCATGTGAACTCAGAGAAAACATAGCATATTAGATCACATGTAGCTGAGAACCAAAGCTATCAGACACATTAAGAAAGTTCTGGAATGGTTCCAAGTTTGAGGGGACCTGTGACAGGTCAAGGGCTCTGAGAACACATAGAAGAGCAGACACGGGACCAACAAGGCTGGTTCACAGCAGCTAGGAAGCACAGCGGAGGGGAAGTAGCAGGGACCCAGGAGCCAGAGGCCAGATGTATCGCCCAAGGTCACACACTTTTACCCACCATGACACACAAGAATGCTTCCCACCGATCTCTTACGTGGCTCCTTAACCTGTCAAATGGCTGAGGAAGTTTTCCCACAGGTCTGGGGCAGTAAGATTAAGGCAGGTTACCCTTGTGTATTGTTTGTAGTGTTTGTGTATTGTAAAGTGTGACTAGAACAGAAATAACAACAGTAGCAGCAGTTGAATAACCTTTCTGCCAAGCAGAAAAGCAAGCCGTAAAGAGGACAAAGAGATAAGTACAATAATCCTAGCTTAAAGTTTCAGATTTACCTAGAATCTCCTTTAACCTAATTCAGCAAATGCATGAAAATAGAAAAAATGCATGATGTTATTAAGCTTAATATTCGATATTTTCAAGTTTAGAACTAATTACAGGTATTTCATGTGATTTATTTAGAACTAAATTTAAAAATATATACCTATTGTCCTTTTCACTGAGTGGATTTTGCTGCACCATGGAGAGCCTTTTCTATCCATGTGTAGCAAAGAACCAGGGGCAGGTGTTAGACAAGCCTTAATGGATGGCTCTGCTTCCCTGTCAAAAACAACTTCAGACACTTGACAAAATACACAAAAGCATTGTATCCAGGAAGCATAGTTTCCTCACTAATGTCCCTGTGGAATGACACAAAAAAGAAAACTCTGAGCTTAGTTTCAAGGCTTGTATATTTTACTTACATATCTATATATGTATTTTTTCTGACAATTAATTGAAGTCTGTCATTCTTCTTTCTGAAACCCACAAAGCATAGAGATGTCACTCAATAAACTCATAATCATTTGATTTATAGTCATAGTGTCATGAACACACAAAGTTTTTTTTTTTAATTTTTAGTGCATGTTTATCGCACATTCATAGTATAGAGATTTAGTTAATGTATATAACGCATTTTAATTCTTTTAGGTTCCTTTCACTCTTCTCCCTACTCTCTCTCTCTCTCTCTCTCATTCTCCTTTTGATCTGCAAAAGATATATCTTCTTGTTTCCTATTATCGGTCTTTTATTTTGCTCTTTATTCATATTTTGTGTTTCTCATATAAGAGAAATTGTGCTGTTTTAAACTGTGCCTGATTTATTTCACCTAATATATAGCCACTAGATATTGCCTGATTTATTTCAACTAACATGTAGTCTCTAGATATATCATTTTTTACAAATTACACAGATTTATCCTTTTTAGCAAATATTAGTCTATTGTTTGAAATTATCAAAGTTCCTTTATTCATTCATTTGCCGATGTATATATAGAACATCTCCCATCATAAAGTAATTTATTTATAGTTGAGTCAACTGCTCAATTATTTATAATAGAATCAGAAATCTTTTCATATTTAAATAGCCATTTACATATGTGTAATATTTCTATTATTCATTTTTAGAAATTCAAGTCTTTCTCATAATTTAGAATTCTCTCAAAATTACGCATTAGCCCCATTTTAGTAAGAGTTTAATTTTACATTTGTTCTTATAAGTTTTATACGCATAAATATCTTTAAATTAGGTCTGGAGATTTGGCTCAGTGATTCCGGTGCCAGTCTTGCAAGCACAGGGGCCTGGGTTCAATCCCTAGAACCACATACACTACTGGGTGTGGAGACTCACGCCCAGCACCAATCAATATCACATACCTCTGTGCCAGGCATGGTGGCTGATGTCTATAATCCCAGCACTTGGGAGGCAGAGGCAGGAGCTGAACTATAAAGTGAAATCCTGTCTCAAAACAAACAAACAAACAAACTATATATATATGTATATATATATATATACATATATATACATATATATATATACATATATATATAGTTTATATATATATATATATATATATATATATAAATTATAATGAGATTTTTCAAATTTCTTTTTTTTTTCCTTTTGAGGCAAAGTCTTGCTTCTGTAGTTCAGGATGGCTCTGAGATCAGCCTTGAATTCACAGCAATCCTCTTTCCTCTGCCTCCAAAATGCTGCAATTACAGTCATGAGCCACCATGCCCAGTACTGGGTACTGTGAAATGTGATTCTGATTGCTGCTGGGTGTGAGTCTCCACGCCCAGGATTGCTGTATGTGGTTACTGGGGATCGAACCTGGGCCCTTGCATTTGCAAGACAGATGCCAGAACCACTGAGCTAAATTCTCGGCCCTCAATTACATCTTAATTGATAATGCACCTTAGTTTTGTTTGAAATATATATTTTTTTTAGGTTTTACATAATTGCGTATTTTCCGTTCAAAAGTAACACCGAATGTACATAAATTCACTTCTTTCATCGATGTTTATAAAAAATACATGAAGTTGCTTACACATATTTGCAGGTGCAAATATTTAAATGATCACGCAAAAGAATTTTATCACAGTCACAGCTGCAAATGATTATATAGTTAGCCGCTCATTTATGGAAACTCCTACAGAGTTAAAAATATAAACAGAGGAATCTTGCGATAACGTGCAGCAATGTGGAAATATTTAAACTATGTTAACATTTAAGTTATGTTTTCACTTGAGTAACATCAATATATTGCCATATTTTATTGGAAATACTACAATCATTTTTTAATCAATTCTTTATAAATTTTATGTTTTACAAATAAAGTTTAATTCATTTATTCTTAAATATCATCATGTTGCTCAAGGAGCTACGAAACTCACTTTTTTCCTGGAATGCTGACTCCTTCATAATATTTCTCTGATAATGAGAAGTAGTATCTCTCACTTACTATTTCAACACACCTAATTTTTGAGCCTAATGTTAAACTCCCATTATTGTCGAAAGAAAATTCATCTATTCATTTGTGTAAAAACGTTTGAAAAGTCAGTAATATTGAACACATCCTACTGGTTCCCCAGGGGTATTACTTGGTCAAAAATGATAAAATTACTGTTTCATAAACACAATAGGGTGGCACTTCTGTGTATGAACTTCTGATTGCAAGTAATTTGATTCTCAAACAGAAGTATCTGGCAGAATTTTTTTTTTTTTCAGACTTTGCATCAGATGACAAACATGAGCTCGGTCATCTTTCGCTCATAAACTCAAATGTCCTCAGCTTTTCCAAAAGCATAGAAAAATTAAATTTTTGCACTTAGGTGCACTGTGTGTCACATTATTCTTTTCCAGAAGGAGAAAAATGTTCTCTTTTAGAGAATACTTTAAGTTTTGCCCTTGATTTTAGGATTGGAACTGAAAGTAGCTTTACTCTTTTGAGAAACTTTTAGAATATTTTCACAGATATGGGTACTGATACAGGTATAGATACACAAACATATACATCCAAAGTTTTAAAGTTGCAATTATTTTACTTGTTTTTTTGAGAGGAGGTAATTATTTAGGCTAGACACTGTTTGGTGTTTATTCTATGGTTATTTGTAGAAAGACATATGAATGATGTTCATTTGTTGGCGCAAGATGGGAGACATGATTTAACACTGACCAAACTGATGTCTGGGTTTGGACTTGAGTGTGGAATAGGTCATGTGTTCCCACAGAACCCAACAGCTTTCTTCTATGTAGGTGAGAGAATTTCAGCTAGTAGCAGATGAGGCATTATTCTAACCTATAATTTCAAGCTTAGCTTGCAATAAGTTTATTAATATCTTAGTAGTCAAATCATTACTGGCATAGTGGGGGCATATATCACAGTGATGACTGTAGACATAGGAGAAAGGATGCAGTCCAATTTATTTAAAATCTATAAGGCAATATGGGCAGGGATTTAGCTCAGTGATTCTGGCATCTGTCTTGCAAGTGCAAGGGCCTGGGTTCAATCCCCAGAAACCATATACAACAATATTGGGTGTGGAGATTCACACCTACAGCAATCAGTACCACATACCACAGTTCCAAGTGTGCTGGTTCATGTCTGTAATCCCAGCATTTAGCAGGCAAAGGAAGAAGGATTTCTGTGAGTTTGAAGCTTAGCTCAGGGAAAATTTGAACTACAAAGTGATACCCTGTCTCAAAAATAAGTAAGTAAGTAAGTAAGTAAGTAAATAAATAAATAAAGGCAATAGAGTAAATAATAGGGCTGGGAATTTAGCTAAGTGGTTCCATAACCACATATCACAATGCTGAGTGTGGTGGCTTATGCCTGTAACCTCAGCACTTGGGAGGCAGAAGCAGGAGAATTTCTGTGAGTCTGAGGCTGGGTGTGGCTATATAGTGAGTTTGGGGTCAGCCTGAAATACAAAGCAAGACCCTGTCTCAATAAATAAATAAATAAATAAATAAATAAATAAATAAATAAATAAATAAAAGACATAAAGACAAGGAGTAAAATTACTAAGAAGGAAGAGTGCTAAATACAATAACTATGATAGTTCTTTTTCTAGCAGTTTCTAAGGGGCTTAGAAGGAAGGTAGGGCCATTGTATAATCAGTATAATCTACGTATTACAAGAGACACAAGGCTTTTTAAGGATCCAGTCTAGAAAAAATATATATATGTGTGTGTGTATATATATATATATATATATATATATATATATATATATATATATACACATATATATATATATATACACACATATACATATCTATATCTATATCTATCTATCTATATATATCTATATATATATCTATATATATCTATATCTATATATCTAGATAGATAGATAGATAGATAGACATAGATATATGTAAGACCTCTGGAGAGTTGTGACTCAGCATGTTGCAGTTTGGGCTTTTGTACTCCATTTAGAGTCTGCTCTTCTTACTCCTTAATAGAATCTTAACTCCTGTTTTACTAATTCCTACTACAAAGTACAGTTGAATCATGTCAAGTGTCTACCCTGCAAATAGCAACATAAAACCATGGTCCCTGAAGGCAGTATCTATTAGAAAGCATAGCAGTCACCTGAGCATAGCAGTCACCCTATTCCTTCACATATTCACATAGCTATTTAAAGTGAAACCAAATAGAAATTAGCAGCAGACTATGTCAGATAGATAGATAGATAGATAGATAGATAGATAGATAGAGTATATATAAAATATATATGGAAATCATACTCCTCCTTTTGATATATTTTGACATGCATACTATAAAATACTATAAACTAGACATAGAATTGTATCCAGATATGTCAAAAGCAGTCATTTTGCATAGCTGAAGCTGTGTGTCACACAAAGAGAAATTTCCATTTCCTCATTTTTTCATACCCTAGCAACCACTATTCTACTCTGTTTCTATGAATTTGACTATTATTGAAAACTTACTGAAGTGGAAATCTTCAGTACTTGTGAGAGTTGAATAAGAAACATTGATCAGATTAGTTTAACATGGTTCTGGGTGTTATTGATGATTCTGAATGTCAGTGGTACCAACCAGAAGCCTTGTAGCCTGCATGAAATAAAAAGAGACAGAAAAAAGTTCCACTTGATTCTGCAAAGAGCTGTAGTCTTTGCCATCACGTTTAATGTTCTACTCTAGGCTACACAGTTTCATATAGCTCGTGACACTATGCATATTCTGTTTGTTAAAATGTCTGCTGAATTTTTGGCCTACTTTTAAATTTGGTTATTTAGTGCACTGTGATTTGGCTATAGAATTCTAGGAATTTTTGTGTGTCTCATACATCACCCACTTGAAGTTACATTGTTTGAAATAGTTTCTCATTATGAATACAGTTATATTATTTTACTGATCAACTTTTTCTTAGAACAGAAACTATTTTTTAATATAAATCTTTATTGGTACATTATGAATACACATCTTCCTCACTGCGTTCAACATTGAGAGTTTATACCAGAATATGACATGACTTGATTCTCATTTTTTCCCCTCTCCCTCCACCATACCACTCCCATCCCCTATATACATAATCTTTGTTTCATTTTTTGCTTTATTATTGTCACATTGTTTTCCCCCTCATTATTTACCAATACATCTTCTTTCCTTTTAAATATTTTCTATTTCACAATGTCAACTATATATACAACTCATTTACAACTTCATTATCTCATATCAGAGAAAAATATGATATTTACACATCTGTGACCTATTTATTTCACTTATGAGTATGTCCTCAAGGTACATCTATTTGAGTCTGAATTACTCAATCTTATCATTTTTAATGACAGAATATTCCTCCATTCTATGAAAGAACCACATTTTCTTTATCCAGTCTCCAGTTGATGGACATTTGGGTTACTTCCAAGACTTAGCAATCACAAACTGAGCTGCTATAAACATGGGTGCACATAGGTCACTATGATGTGAAACTTTTAACTATTTCGTGGATGTACCTATCAGAGCAATGGCTGGGTCAAATGGGACCTCCAATCCTAGCTTTTTGAGGAATCTCCACACTGATTTCCACAGAGGTTGTATAAGTCTACATTCTCACCAACAGTGGAGAAGGTTTCATTTTTCTCCGTAGCTTTGCCAACATTTGTTGCTGGCTAATTCAGAAATAGCAGCCACTTTTTGTGGAGTGAGATGGCATCTCAGTGTTGTTTTCATCTACATCTCTCTAATCACTAATGATGTTGAGCATTTCTTCATATGCTTCTTAGCTGCTCTTATTTTATCCTCCGAAAAGTATCTGTTCATTTCAGATGCTCATTTTTGAACTGGGTCTTTAAATTTGGGTGGGCTGATTTTTTTGAGCTCTTTATATATTCTAGATAGTAGCCCTTTGTTTGAGGAACAGCTGGTAAAGTTTTTTTCCACATTGTTGGTTACCTTTTCACTCTGTTGGTGGTTTCGTTTGCTGTGCAGAAGCTTTTTTTGTTTATTATTATTATTTTTTCTAATCTTCATTGGTACATTATGAATACACATCATCCTCACAGTCAACATTGAGTTTGTACCAGAATATGACATGATTTGATTCTCATTTTTTCCCTTCTCCTCACCCTGAAACTCCTCATACCCTATATACATAAAATCTTTTTTTGCTTTTTTTATTTATTGTCACATTCCTTTCCCCCTCATTATTTAGAATGAGATCGCATTTATTGATTTCTTCTGCCAATTCTCATGCTCTGGAGATTTTGTTAATATGTAGGTCTCTTAACCATTTTGATTTTAGTTTGATACATGGTGAAAGAGCTAGGTATAGCTTTAGTCTTGGCAGGTTAAAGCCCAGTTTTTCCAGCACCATTTGTTAAAGAGATTATCTTTCCTCCATTGAAGATTTTTGGCTCCTTTGTCAAAGATGAGATGGTTCAGTGTGTTGGGACTGTTTCTTGATCTTCTAATCTACTCCACTGATACTCATGTGTGTTACTTTTCTATTATGATGCAGTTTTTATCACAATGGCTTTATAGTATAGTTTCAGGTTTGAGATTGTAATATCCCCCATCATGTCCCTATTATTTAGAATTGTTTTTGCTATTCTAGGTTTTTTCTGTTACCAGATGAATGTTTGGATTTTTTTTTTAATCTCCAGACCTGTGAAATATGTGCACAGAAAGTTTTTTAATTGAGCATTGTCCTAATACTCTATTTTTGCATTTGCCTTTGTCCTTTTGAGGTCAGATTCAAGAAGTCATTGCCAAAAACAAAGAAATAAAGTTTTTATACTATTTTTTTTTAGTCTTCCTGTTTTAGGATTTATTTTTACCCATTCTGACCTCATTTGCTTTACAGTTTAAGATAAAAGTTTAATTTTATTATTTTATATTGAAATATATATGTAGTTCCACATCAGTATTGATCTATTAATGAACTTGATGCTGAAATCATCTTTGATAGTCTTCTAAAAATAATTGAAAATATTTAGAGTTATTGAATCAGGTTATATTTGGTTCTGTTCTTCAGTCATGGAGTTTATTAAGAAAAGCAAAATATCTCTAGTCATGTGCATAAACTATGGCATGATTGAGCCAGGGATTTAGTTCAGTGGTTCTGGCACTTGTCTTGCAAGTTTCAGTCTCCTGTAACTGCATTAAAAAAATAAGCCATAAATTCATACCCACCAACAATCAGCACTACATACCACCATTTAGGACACACCTGTAGCTCACACCTGTGGTCCCTGCACTTGGGAGGCAGAAGCAGGAGGATCACTGTGAGTGTGAAGCTTGCCTGGGCAACATAGTGAGCTCAGAACCAGCCTGAACTATAAAGCAAGAGGTCCCATTTGATCCTACTATTCCTCTGTTAGGTATATACACAAAAGAATTAAAATATTCATATCACAGTGACATATGTGCGTCTATGTTTATAGCAGCTTAGTTTGTGATAGCTAAATCTTGCAAATAACCAAAGTGTCCCTCAGTTGGAGACTGGATAAGGAAGATGTGGCTCTTTTATAGAATGGAGTATTACTCTACCATAAAAATGATAAGACTGAATCACTTATACTCAAATGATTGTACCTTGAGGATATCTTCATAAGTAAAATAAACAGGTCACAGATGTGTGAATATTGTAACTTCTCTCTGGTATGAGAAAATGAAGATGTATATGAGTTATAGAATATGAAGGAGATATTGCAATATAGAAAATATTTAAAAGGAATGAGGTGTAATGGTACATAATTAAAAATAATGTGATGGTAATAAAAAAAGATATATATGTATATATGGCAGGTGGTTGGAGGGTGGGTAGGAGAAAGGGAAAAACATGAGAATTAAGTCATGTCATATCATATACTGGTACAAATTCTCAGTGCTGAATGTGGCCATGATGTGTATATATAATGAACCAAATAAGACTTGGTTTTTAAAAAATGTGGCATAATTTGGAATGAAATCAGAACAAGATAACCAATTTCATAATAAGAACATCACACCTAATGAGGTTTGAGCACTCATTATTGGATAACATTCTTCAAACCCTGGGCAAACTTAAGTTTGCTGTATTTTTGTGGAAGTGAGTAAGCACTATTCTTATATTCATTGTATTTTGTCTATATTACTAAATATCATTTTAAATGTACATCTCAATATTTGTACAAGTAATAGTCTTTAAATATTCTTTAACGTGTACAAATGAATTTTGAAACATTTTAAAAAGACAAATGAATAGGAATATTAGTAGTAATTTTGTGTCATATTTCTGTACTTTACTAGGCTGTCATGTTTGTTTGCTGCCAGTGAGGATTTATTAACAAGTTTCTGATTTTTCTCTATTTTGAAGGTCAATCTAAATGCTTGCATCTTGCATATTTCTTTAAACATATATTATCCATAAATAATTAATACTATTAACATTGAGTTACCCATAGAGTATTTGTGAAAGTATGTTGTTTATTTTAGAAAATCATGCATTGCTGTACTTAAATCTTGGTATTTATTTTACTTTATCTTACAAATGAATTCAATGTTGTCATCCTATCATTGCCAACAATTGTGGGATGCTTCTGATAGTTTACTTCCTATAAGGATATTTATCACTATTGTAACACTCTCCTAAATATTTTTATAAATCAAATTACCAGTTTAAAAATGTGTCAAAATGCTCAATTTGAAATTTTAAATATGCTGAGATCTTGGCACTTATGTCTTCTTGAAAGAAGAACCTCTTTAGTGTCTATGTTTGAACTGTTAGTGATGTGAAGTAGAGATCCCTAGCACTGATTAGTCTGTAGGATTCTGGAATATTAGGAGGAACTGTGTAGATAAAATTAATTGTCTTCACACATTTAACAAGGTGTTGATGGAATAAGTGTTTTTTGCCAGTCTAATTTATAAAATGTGATGTTTGTAGAAGTGCAAATGTTTGCAACTTAGGCCCTTGTGAAGTATGTAAAACAACTCTAATCTTCTGCTTTTACCAAAGGAAAAGTATGAGTTCATTAGATTCCTCCAAAATCTGAATTTTTTACATGATTGACTATTTCAATTACTTTTTTAGCAAAAAATATATACCATTAAGGGATCTATTTTACTGCAATAGCAACATTTGCAAGAGCATATATTTTATATCATATTCAATATTCATTTTTCTAAATATTGAATTGGTTTGAAGTTATCTTTTATTTAAATTAAAGGAAATAGTTTCAAACAATCACAAGATGATGCATGATAGATAGATAGATAGATAGATAGATAGATAGATAGATAGATAGATAGATGATAGATTGTTTTGTTAGAAACATTGCATGGTGCATAGATTAGATGAATAAATAGAAATGTGATACTTTAGTCTCATTAAAAATACTTTTGCCCAATTCAAAGATGTGCATGTGTGCAATAATTACTAAAGAATCTGCTGAAATTCCATCATGGAATTCCAGCTATTGATCCATTTTAGAGATGGACAGGAACCTAAAATTCAATCAGTACAAAAGTAGGGTGTGTTTTCATATAACCTTCACTTTTCATTTTACAGCAACATTATTCTTAAAACATGATTTTCTTCAAGTCTGAAATTTTATGGTTGAAAGACCAAATTGGACTTTATAAGAAATCATTATCTGTAGAACATTATCCATTTTATATTGCCATTAGCTTTTTTTTTAATCTGGCAGATATGCCCTATATTTACATTTTATTGTTCCTATAGTATATAGTGGGAAATACGTTTCCAGAGCATTGTGTACCAATAGATTAAAAAATTGTGTAAATGAAAACTAAACAAGAAAGGTTTCCAATACTCACAGAACTTCCAAAGTAGTGAGTCATGCAAACATTTATATAACTAATAACAGTATCCATTAGTTACAATAATGCTAATGGACAAAAGAAGAGTAAGCAAGAAATAGGAAACATTTAAGAAAACTATGAATATGAATGTTCTAGTGTTTCCACAAAACCTCAAATCGGCTGAAAGATTACTTTTCTAATTTTCTGTAGAAAGCTATTAATGGTATCTTTGAAATGAGTTGGATGGAAAGGCTTTAGAAGTGTCCCTGTTCAATATCATGATATATTTATTTCCTCAATTAAGGACCTTAATTAAGAAGGTATGACAAATAGGTAAATGGTCAGAGAATTAATCCCGAGCTGGATATTTATGGCTACAATAGTCTCTCAAATAAATTGTCTGCTGATGTGCTAATGCTCATCTTTTCTCAAGAGGATGGGACAATTTAAAAATTGTGTTAGACTACTTGGTCTATTTCTTCTTTTTAGTGGAAAAAAAGAGGGCTTCTGCAGAGTGGAAGAGCATTGTGCTGTGTGCTGATGTTTTTGGTCCCAGTGTCCTTTACACAAATCTTGTTGCTGATGGGATGTGGAAACAAAATCAATGTACACTGGCCAGATGTCTGAATTTAATAACATATTTATTCAAAAGGACTACTTCGTTCTACTATCACTCACAGAAGACATTTGACTCTGTCTCCTCACTTGAAAGGATATATTTAAAGCAATATAAATATATAGATATGTGTGTGTTTATATATATTCTACCAATTACTTTGCATGAGTGATATAAGAACACATTTCACTTTACACTCAGATCGGTTTTCTACTTATTGTTTTTATCATCTAGCTCAAAACTTCCCTATTTTAGTGTATATGAATTCTTAAAATGTGTATGTAGATTACAAGAGATTAAAATATAGATCATTCCTATTGTCTTTCGTATTTACACTGCTAAAATTTTGAACCAATATTTATATTTATCAAAATCTAATTTAATACAAAGATCTTGAATTTGTGATATGCCAGGCCATTAAATACCTTACTCTTGTTTGTACAGAAGGCTTTGTCTCTCACTATAATGATACATTCTATGAATTCTAAGATTATGTCTTCATTGTTATTTTCTCTACTATTGCATTAAAATTAATTACAGGAGAAAGATGAGAGATGAATCAGAAAGTACCCTCCTTTAGAATTTTTAATATAAGCCTCCCAAACAGAAAATTCCTGAAATCTAGTAAGATAATTTCTCTTAAGAAAAATAACAAACAGTGAGTTTCAAAATTATTATGATACACACACACTCACACACACACACACACACACAAAAAAAAAAAACCACAATGAGTTTAAGAAAAAAAATCTATTGTGAAAATAAAATACTATGTCCCTAAAGAAAAATTACTGCTATAAAACACTTCTATGAAAGTATAAAAATTATTTCCATAAAGCACATATGTATGTAATTTTTTGGTAAATGTTTCAAATACTGAATATTTCACCATTTATTTAATCTTCCCCTACCTGAAGTATATATTTCTATAGCTGAATATAGTGAAACTTAAGCAATGTATGAAGAGTTCATCATGGTAAGCACAAATGTGGTGGCCTGGCCTGGTGGGGTTCTGCTTTCTCACAGTTTTCTCTATTGAAAAGCCATGGCAACTAAGAACTGTAAAGTATGACAGGATGTATGAAAAAAGATTTTACCTAATCATTCATAAATGATTTAAAATATAACATTGCATCATTCTTTTTCTCTTTGCCACTGCCTAATTAAATTTGCAAAATGGAATATGCATTTCTATATTCATAATATACATATTCTGTATAGTGGAGATCTACATATATTTCATATTGTTGCTTTTATCTTCTGTATTTCAATTTCATTTTTTCACAATAAGCTTTCATTTCTGACAATATCTCTAGTGAACCCTGATACTGATTTCTATCCAGTACTTCATTCTTTTTTTTTAAACTTCTCTTTCTTTCCCTGCTTTTCTCAGAGTCATTTTAAGGTTTCCTACAATTCTTCATTCTCATCCACATATTTCAGCTCTTCTACATATCCCCATTTTTTCCTCTATTCATGTCTTACATATTTTTAGTGGCAAAACGATTTCTCTTTTATCAAAGTGTAAGTACCACATTAAAACTCTATTACTGGTAATAGAGTTAATGTAAAAGTACAGATTACCTATAATTTATGACGAAGTAATTCTATGTCTTAGTCACTATAATGAGTTGCCAATTTAATTTAAATATATCAGATATTCACCAAGTGAATACTAAGTTCTTTTTATGCCTTTAGTGTTGAATTTATCAGTATCAAAGATCTTAAAAGTCATCCTTCAAGACTTCAGGCTGATAAAACTATTTTGAGACTTAAAGTAGAAAAAGAAAAAAAAACTAATAGTAGGAAATGCTTTATACAAGATACTGTGCTTATTTTCTTTTTTAATTATATGATTCATTTGTTTATCTCACTCAACTATTTTTGACAGAGACAAAGATATAATTATTTTCATAAAAAGGATTAAGTTTTGATAACACTGTCACTGGCATACACATTTAACACTTGCATACCCTTTTGGTATTCATTTTTTCAAACAATACTTGATAACACTTGACAAGACAGTAGGGATATAGTGACAAATATGATGCCATTGTTTTCTTGTAGAGTATATAATCTAGTGGAACAAGACAGGTAAGTCAAGAGAAAATTAAATTATGGTATAATCCAACAATATCTTAGATTTTTGGAGGATCTAATAAAATTAATAAAAGGAAGTAAATAAGTAGGGATACTGAGAAGCTCTCTCTCTCTTCCCCAGGTGAGCCAAAGATTATGAACCTTCTGTTTCTAAATAACCTACCATTTTCATGGAAATTCTTAGAAAAGTGATCTCTGTTTCTTAAACCTCAACTCATCCTATAAATAACAACCCACTTAAAATTCAGGTGAATTGGGCCTTAAGTGTGGTTTAGTTTTTTAAGGTGCTCTGTCTCTATCACACTCACAATGGGAGAATGAGATTTATATTCAGGAGTATTAGTACGAATTTCAAACTAAAATTTACACATATATTTGGAGTAAAAAGTGATATAGTTAGGTGAAAGACTGTCTAGATTTTAGATGGACAGCAGATTTTTAAAAAATTGTTTTCTTTTGCTTTTTTGGTGTTATTTCAGAATGAAAACTGTTCAGGTCAGAAGTCAGGTTGTGAGGTGCTTCCCTTTAGGCTGTGGAGAACACTCTGTTAAATTTGCATTTTCTACTCCTCCTCCCTTCACCGCAGGTGGTTGTCCGCCATTTGCTCAGGAACCCCAGTGAGTGGTTTCAGCTGTTTGAATTTCTTCTCTGCTGCTTGTCAGCTGTGTGACTTCAGTCAGTTACGTTAATGCCTCTGCTTTAGGTTTTATGTCTGTCAATTTAGAGTTCATACATCAAAATTGTTGCCATACAGAGTTGCTTTGAGAATTACATAAATTTTTGTATGAGAAGCATTAGGATTGTGCCTACGATGGAAAGCATCACATGTGCATTGGTTATTAACAAATACTTTCAGCAGAAGTGTGATTTGAAAAGAACCTTCAAATAAAAAAAAAAAACTTATATAAAAGCAGTTAATCTAAATTACCTGCTAAAGAAGATGAGCTGTGATAAAATAACAATTGAATTGATTGAAAGAAATGTCATTTCAGGACACAGCAGAAGAGTAATGACCGTAACATAATTTTGAAAGGTTCTTCACAGACTTTCATTTGCCTTTCTCACATAGTGCTTTTCTCACATGAGGCTTGGAAATAATTTTTAAAATATATGTTTTGAGGGAATACTGGCCTAACCTGTCTGGCACTGGCATTTTACCTTTGTCCTATCTGCTCTGTAAATTCTCAAAGTGACTCTACTCTGTGTGTTTAGGCCAAGTCCTGAGGGGGTCACTGCAGGTTAAGTGAATTACTGTGTCTATAACCTTGTTCTTATGACTAAGAGGTTTAAATTTAGTTGCAAAGTACAATTCTGGAACACATCTAACTCTTAAATTGGAGATCTATTCTACAAATTAATATAATCAATCTACATCTCAAATGATGAGAAATATACTTCTTCTGCACTTAAGCATCCTGGAATACTGAAATAATATCCTCAGGAGATCATACAGAACTTTCTTTACGTCTTCTTTCCCTCCCTCCTTTCCCCTCTTTCCTTTTCCCTCTTCCTAAATTTAATCCCTGCATTCTCTTCTTTCTCTCTCTTGCTTAACCCACTCATATTCTGTCGTCTTGTCTATTTCAGCTTTCAAATTCTGTTTATATCAAACTACTTTTATTTTGGTTAAACAGACTGACTTTGAAAACAACCTCTGAAAAGTAGTAGATACACTTGTCAGGTCCTTGTGCTCATTTTGGCATGTACCAGATACCTAACTTGGGCAACTTGCCCAACCTCTCAAGCTTTGTATTCTTCATCTTAAAGTGAATAGGATCAAAGTAGATGATCTTTAACGTCCTCTGTCTGCTTTCAAAATGTCTCAATCTAAGGATAGTGGCATTGATTTCCCAATCAATGCTTATTAGACATTTCTAATTTTATGCAAGTATTGGAAAATATTAGGAAAAGTAGGGTCTGTAGATGATGGAAAAAATAAGCACTTGTACTTTGTCATGAAATAAGATTTTAAAACTCAAAAATAAGAGTTGAGTGTTAAGCACCAAAACGCAACTAATTCTGAAAGAAATTATGGTAAACCCATGAGCTTCCCTCACATAAAATCTTTCTGCCAAAGAAATTAGACCCTTGTACTTGAGTTTTATTCAATTTTAAGACCTTGATAGCTGCAGTCAGAATGTAAATTATTAATGCCAGAATTAATAGAGATCTGGTGCGGAGGGAGGACCAGAATAAAATGATTTATATTTCATTGTGTTGATGTGAGTGTTCTTGGATCTGGTGCCTCCTTCCGTTTTAGTTCTTTCACTGCTCCGTACCTGGGCTTTAGTCTTGCTGTGTATGACACACTGGTGTTTGAGTGGCATCCAACAATGGCACGTCCCCCATGCAAATAGATGGAAGTTGGTTGAGCTACATTAAAATGTGTGTAACTATTACCCTCAATAAGTTTGTATTACATCTGATTAGCTTTAACCAGTTTTTCTAATCTAACAGTTCTGCACTGCACTCGCATTAATATGCAAATGGAACTAGAATACAAAATTAAATGAAAATGAAATCTGGAAGCTAATTGACATTTTTGTCACAAAAGCTCGCAGCAACAGCATTTCTGGTTTAATGGTAAAAGGCTAATGTGTCACCCTCAGGAGGGCATTGCATCCATCTTGGCTGCACCGATTTTTGGGAGTACAGTGCAGAGCCCTGTTTGCGTGTGTGGGGCGCCGGACCCCTCACGTAGGTGGTCCTGTCACTGTGAACCTGCACTAAATTGCTACCATCCATTACACGCACGGGCTGCCTGGATGGCTGCCTGGCACTGACTTACACAGGCCATCTATTCCCGTCAGAAATATGATATGTCACTGACAAAAGCTTAATTACACCATTAATTAATAGGACAATTTTCAGAATGCCTTGAAATGCAGCTTGACACTCATTAGTGCCATTTATGAATAATTTCTCCCAGGGACTGGGGCTCTGAAGAGCACTTTCAAGTGAAATGCAGTTCTAAAAGAAGATATCTATAAAATAAAATGACATGAAATAAATATGTGGTTAGTAACTATCATCTATCTATATCTATCATCTATCTCCTCCGCACTAACAAAGGTATTTTTTCTCTAATATTGAAATTATTGTTACAATTATGCCACAAATTACATCATTTTGTTCGTGCTCACTTTAGAAATTCAGGCATTTGATTTTCCCTTCAGATTCTCAATTACTTTTACAGTATGCCGTGCCTTAAACTTTAAACAACACTGACAACACATTAACATCAAAATGAGTTTCTAAATATTTATTGGCGTGAAAAGTCTCTTTTGACTTGCCTCATTTCTCTCCTAGCAATGTCATATGTGGTGAGGAGGCAAATCCAGGGTAAATTCACTGGGAGGCACAATTTCAGGTCTTTTTACTTATTCTCTCCGTATTTGATTACAGTTTTATCAAAACATCTTGGGATCAACAACCTAATGTTGTGAGTCAATGTACTGCAATCCACAGTAAAATGTATCCGGAAATATTTCTTATGATCTACACACCTCACGTTCCTCATCACAAAAATCAACACAACTAAATCAATTAAGATTACAGAATCCTGCACATGATTAATACCCCTTGGTAATTATTTGTTATTTTGTCTTTTGTTTACTGTCCTGTACAACAGTAGATTGCACAGGACTGCAAAGCTGAGGCTGCTACAGTCTTCCAGATGGAGGAAGAGAAGTTTCACACTCTGCAGATAAGGGTCTGCAAGTGGAAAACAGAATGGCATGACAGAATGAGAGTAGGACCTGGCCTGTCTAGATTTACAAGGTGTCAACCTGTCTGGCTGTCCCTCGGTTATTGGGTATTTCTTTTTATCTTGTAATGGCCCTTGAGATAAGAAGTCAAGATCTCAACCAGATACCAATAAAATTGCAACAGGGCTAGAAGAGCAATTCTTGAAATGTTATCAAATTATCTTGGAAAGTAAATCAAATGACCTAAGCTAGTTCCCTTTAGATATTGCTGTGTTCTTGAATTTCAAATCCTGAATATCCTACAAAGCCACTTAGATTCTCCATAGTTCCCAAAATATGAGCTTGTGCTTCTAATGCATTTCATCTCATTACCATGATCCACCTTTTTAACTGACTTTTTTGATTGTATTTATCCTTGGAGAAAAAAAAAATATGTCTATGAAAGGTCCTTGCTAAGATAAACCTGTGCAAATAAATTATAGCAAACAGATTTCAGAGCCTATCAAGATGTTTTACTAGACTGCTGCATGAACTATTCACCAATCTGAAATGTTAATTGGAGACGTTTGGTAATAAAAGTCACTTCTGACATATGAGCATCCTTAAGAATTAAACAAGAAACTTCACTTATTCTAAGTCAGAGAGGGAATTTAATGCAGAAAAAATGAAATCAAATAAAATTCTAAACAGGTGTTCTTGATGTCTCTGATTTGTGTTTTCTTTATTGCTTCATCTGAGCCCTTCTACTGACTACTATTATATTCAAAGTGTTTAATTATCATTGGAATTCAGATGTTTGATTCATGAGCCAGATTTGAACCTGTATGTTTACTTAATAACCCAAATTGTTTGGTTTCCTGGTGTCACCCTATTTTTTTCTTTTCTTCTCAATTGTACTGTTCTGTTTATTTCTCTTGTTCTCCCCTACTTAATCTGGTCTTGTTCATGCTTTCACTGAATAGCTTTTGAAGTTTTAATATTCTATTAATTCAGCTGTGATAGTTAATTTTTAGAATACCTATTAAAGTACTGAGCTGAAGGAAAATAATATTTATTATTTTCCAGCCTTATTGAAAGAGACAAGTAGTTTTGTTAATGCATTTGCTCTTTGACAGTTATTTTATAAACTTGAATAAAATTGCTGCTAACTTCTTTGTAATTTGTGATATGTGTATGATATCATAAATGTCCACTTTCAAACCACATACCAAGTAGGACCATCTGCTTTGGAAAATTATCAAAATATCAGATTAACATCTCCATCTCTCTTAGCTAGCTTACTAATTATCCTTTAAAAATAAATAATGAATATATTCATTGAATATATAATTTTATGCTATAGAAACATCATTATAGGAGGGGATATTGATAAGTAAATCAAATAAGTCGAAAGTATCTAAATATTTGAAGAAACTTGATGACCAAAAAATTGATTACTACATCTTACTTCATTATAAACATCAGAAATTAAATAAAATAACATAAATGCCTGACTGTCCATCAGTCTATCTCTATCATACCCCCATCTTTGCAACATACATTGAAGTAATTCTTTATTCTCATTGTCATTTCCTGAAAATGACTCTTTGCTGGATTTTATGCTCATTTCTACAGGGAAGGAATTAGAGTCCCAGAAAGCTTGAGTTTTTCCCAATAAATTTTCACATTTCTTATTAAAGAAACTGAAATTCATATGCACATCAGGAGAAGTCCATAACTAGGTCATGTAATCATGAAATTACTCAAATATATTACATTGTGAATTAAAAACAATAACAAAGGTATATTTAAAACAAAATTTTACTTAAGAGGATATAAACTTTCTTGAGTACTGGATAACAGTAGTACTGTAGATAAAAATACAGCATTAGTCTCATAACAAAATCTATCTTTCTTTACCTTTTCCAGAAACTTTGCTGTTCAGATTCAAATTATTCCAGTAAGAGATTTAAGCAGACCAACTTTTCAGCGCCCTTCCTGCACACCTTATGTGCAGCGTCCTTCTGCACTGGTACACCTGATTTACTTTCTTTCCATGTACTCTGATGTCTATCTTGCAAATAGACATTTGTTCTTTCCTTTGCATTCTGTTGATAAACAAAAATTAAAAACAAACACTAAACAATAATAAACACAAATACAAAGCAACTTCAACCAATATTACCACAATCCAACATGACATAACAAAGTAAAAATCAACCAAATGGGATTTGCTAGGAACGCAATGATGCCACAACGTGTACCAGTCAATAAATGTGATACCAAAGATGGAAAGACAAAAACCACATGCTCCTTTACAACATGCAGAAAGAATGCTTGATAAAATTCAATATTATTTCATAATAAAAATTCTGAACAGATTAGACATAAAAAGAACATTTTACATTATAAACATTTTCATGCATTGTGGATCAACAGCTAGCATTATACAAACAAGGATGAGTACTTTTCCCTTTTAATTCAGCATGACATTGTAAATTGTGACCAGAGTAAGCAGGTAAGAAAGAGAAAATAAAGAAGTTCAGATTTTAAAAGAGAGTGTAAAATGGTCTGTTTTTACAAATGGCAGAGAGTTACTTATTTATTTATTATTTATTCTTTTATTCATTCATTTATTAAGCACTACCAGGGTTGAACTCACAACTTTGTGCTTTTAAAGAAGGTATATTTCCCTTGAGCTAAATCCTTGTCCCTGACAAGCATATGTATGTATATCTCCAAAATTCTCTACCAAAACCATAGTTATTTAAGAAATTCAGTTAGTAAAAGTGGCAATCAGTAGTAGAAAGAAAATCAGTCAACAAGCAGAAGAAAATAACTTCGTTTCTATCTCTTACCAGTTATGAGATCAACTCAAAATTAAGGATATAAGTGTAGAGAGAACAATATTGGTGAGAAAATGCCAGAGAAAGTTAGGAGTATCTGATGGGAAAAGTTTGATCAATGCATAAATTTTACATTACAACTTAATAACGATAAGCAGTCATAGTGTAATAACAGAGTAGGTTGAGTAAAGTTAACAATTATAAACTAGAAAACAGCAATAAGATATTTTAAATGTTTTTTTTTTCAATTATCTTTATTGGTACATTGAATATACACATCATGATTGCACTCCATAATGGGGATTTGTACCAGTATAAGACACAACTTAATTCTCATTTTTTCCCATAGCCCCACCCACCCTACCACCCCCCATATATATAAAATTTGTTTCCTTACTTTTTTGTTACAATCTCAACATTGTCCCATTTCACCTTATTTTACATTGAGCATCTTCTATTTCACAATATATAACATACAATGCTAGGACTCATTTACATCTTCATTTTCTCATACCAGAGAAAAGATGCGATATGTATCTATCTGATAAATGTTTTTATTGTAGCTAAATGATAAATATTTTAGCCTGATTTGAGCATTACACAATGCATGCATTTATCAAAACATGATATATTATATTTTATATATTAACAATACATTTCTTCTAATGGAAAAAAATGAAACAAATAAAAATATAATGCCATTTAACAAACAAACCTATGCGTACTTTTTCTATGTGAATAACTGAAAAACTCAGAACATTTTTCTAAAAGGAGTCTTTTCATTTCAGTTAACTTATAAAACAGGTACTGATGCTTTTGACCTCAGATGTACTGAAATTCATTTTTCTAACCATTTTTAATCCTATGAATATTTACTCTATTTTGTTGGGCTGCACTCAGTTTTCTCTATCAAATATTATTTTCTAGTTAATTATTGGTGCTTGATTTTGAGCTTTATGAGTAGATAAAAGACTTGGCATTAAGATTATGCTTTGAGGAAAAGTTAAAGGACTTTTTATAAAGTGTGAACCTGAAAAACAAGAGAAGTAGAGGCCCTCAAGTCACATCATTCACTCTCCTTCTCTATATCTCTCCTTATTTTTTAAAGTATTAATATGTGGTTCCTTGGAAAGGTTTTATCAGAGACAGGCATTTAGAAAACTTGGTATAAATGACAAACTGTACACATTGACAAATTCTTTGCTGAGTAATATTAAAATATATAACTGTTTTAAAATCTATCATAAAAAGCTGAGTCCACCAAAATGTTCATATTGCTGTTACATTTTGCAAAGTTAGAGAGAACTGATCAATAATGTTCTCCTGCACTTTGATCTTTTGCAGCAGTTTTTCTTAGTAAATTGTTCTCATTTTATTTTAATAAGTTGTATACAATGGGAACAAATGTATTTTGACCTTAACACTTGAAGAGAGATGGATGAATATTGATATTCTGGGTAATATTTCCACCACACATTTGCGTATATTATTCTTAATTACTGAAAAGAGGGACAATTAATAAACAGATATTCCTAAAAGTCTTCCTATGGCATGTTTATTCCATAGTATTATATTATCTCTCATATGATGTTTGAATATTTAAAGCTCTTCAGGTGATATTTTTCCTGTTATTCCTAAACTGTTATTCTACTTTTTGATGAATTTATGGTTCAATTTTAATTCATTAAATTTTTGTCCTGGATTAAGATATTAGAGATATTGTTTTGGTTTTTTTTTGAGACTTCTCAGAAGTGTAATTGACCTGCCCAGTTGAACACAATACAATATTGAATGAGCAGTTGTATAAGAGATATCAGTTGTAAAGTTATCAGGGAAGTATAGAGGAGTATTTGTGAAATTTGAAAGATAAGAAGGTGAAGGAGATGAAGATTACATACATACATCCAACTAAATTGCAATACATTTTATAACTAGAGTCCTAGAATTTGTGATATTAAAGTTTGTTAGAACTTTAACACCCTGCTTGTAGTTGTAGAACACAACTAAGAACCCATGGAACCACTGCAATTCTACTGTCAAGAATTTTATTGATTATGTCTTCTATAAAACAGTCTTCCTTAAGAAGTTGGTTTGACAGGGTGATCTAAAAAGTACAAAAGGAATATACTCTGTGCTAGATGCAAATAATATCAAAAGTACCTTTTAGGTACTGGATACAATGTCAACTTTTTATTATTTTGCTTTCTTATTTAATACTGCAAGCTTATCTACAGTTCATCTTCATTTCTGGTCTTGGAAGTGATCTATGCAATACTTTTGAGTTTTAAAATTAATACATAAATTTTAAATATTGATAAGTATGTTATAGGAAAAAGCTCAAGAAACAAGGAATAGCCATTTGCATTCATAATCAGCTTAGTTGGTTGTATCCTTCTAGGTGCATATACAACCTGCTACTTTGTGAATGAGACTGTGCAGTGTCAGGCTTTTCCACACATCATGAATATTCATCTATCCAAAAACCCAAAGTTACAAGAGTACTTTTAGTGACCAAGAATACACTACTCCAACTCAACCTCTAAAAAAAAAAAACCTACTCCTGTTTTTCTGAGTGAAACATTTCGTTGAAAATGAAAATAGCAAGAGATAGAAGTATTGACATAGTTACAAGTAAGATACTGTGCTCCTTTAGTGCTCAACTTAAAATGAGACATCAAGCAATATAATATGCTAATGATGTCTCTGAAATTTATCAGATGTCTGCTATTAAGCCATTAATATAAACATGTTTGCACTGAATTAACATATTTCTATAGAACAGCTAGAAGATGTTCATGCATGAATGGCTGTCACCATAATGTAAAATATGAAGACTTCATACACAATTTTCCTCATGCTTCTTTCTCTGCCTCTCCTTCCAACCTAAAACAAGACCTGAAGATGGTGTTTGATGTCTAAGATGTGTATTTTCTATCAGTTAAAAAAATGAGATTTACACTTTCACATTCATTATTGCAGCCGACACCTCTACCTAGTATGATCAAGCTACTTACCCCTTCATAATTGGCACATGCTTCTTACCCCTCCGTAGTGTGTTACATTGGAAGTGCTCCAGTGCTCCAGTGCTCCAGTGAGCTAAGTTAACTTCTAGCCAAGGCCAACTCAACTTCAGCTAAATTCCTTCCATCTGAATTAACTGTGTGTTCTCTTCATGTTTGTGCCATCACTGTACATTCTTGCCTATTGAATATTTGTTATCAGGAAATGACCTAGGCCCATCTCCGTTTCCCCCCTTCCCAGGCTTCTAACCAATAAACAATGGATGTCCTGGGACTTTTTGTCTTTGCTGCCTAGAGTGGCTATTATCAGCCAAAGACTCAGTTTCCTTCAAGTCTCTGTGTGTTTCTTTTATTTCGCACTTTCCTATCTCCAAGATGGCATACTTCCTCGCAGGAGACCAGAGCCACTTCAGGGTTCTCTGGCAGCATCCCTTTCACATTTTCCTGTAATGATTGCTTTGTTTTTCTCATACATTGTCATCTCAGGACACCTATAAAGCTTCAATGCTGTACAATAGGTTATGAAATTTGTTCACAATAATCCTAATTTACTAAAAAAGAAAAGACAGTTTATAGAGACCTACAGTTATACTTTTAAATCCTTTCAGATGGAGAGATATTAACTAAGAGCTTTTACCTTCAATGTTTTGTTTCCTTCTTTACCACTTTAATATCGCTAGTCCAATAGAGGCTCAGGGGCTACTCCTAGGCCTTTTACTTGAACCTGATAATGCCCTTAAGTCAACCTCCTTACCTTTGTCCAAAGGCATAACACTCAAAGGCAGAAATAAGAAAAAACAAAGACCCAGGTGCCTTCCCTGGAAAATTCTAAAACCACAACTAGGCCATAGGGCATCAGGCCCTCCTCCATGATCTATTCTCCACCTTCTTCTTCTTCTTCCTTTTTTTTTTTTTTTATTAAAGTGTCACACACATTGACTATGTCTGATACATCCATTTGTAATAGACTGAACCATGGGGATTAATGTGTGCAAGTGACTGCTGGGACCAAGTCCCACCGAGACAGTCTCTCAGGACAGAACATAATCTTAAAGGCTGACCAAGACCTGAGTAATAAAGCTCTTGGTTGGCCTTTTAGTATCATGTTGTGTCCTGAAAGATTGTCTTGGTGGACTTGATCCCAACAGTGACAAAAGTGACAGGACTCAGCACCAGTCAATCAATTGGTCAATCTAGAGGACCATCTCAAAACATTCTAGACTCCATGCTGTTGGGAATCATGGAAAACTTATTTACTGGGATTAAGGATGTCTGTCCTGCCTTATGTAATCTTCAACTAGAGGGACTGTTGTGTAACTTCCCTGTCTTATGCATGCTAGGATTATGGGTTGAAGGCTTGGTACCAAATAAAGGTGCAGGCAAGCTCAGGTTATGAATTCTTCTGCTTCCACTTCTGCTATCATAGTATTTGGCCTTAGGCTGATGCCACTCAGAGTAGAAAGAGTCGAGCCTGGGCTCAGTCCTTTCCCTCAAAATTGTGCCTTTGTTGTTTGTTTGCTATTAATTCTTTAACTGTGGGATCACAGCAGATTGGAGTTCACCGTGAGGATTCTGGCTGAGTTCTCTTCTCCAGACAACCACGTCATACAACATTTTAAACTCCTAAATCATAAAGGACCCACTACTCATGTCATTTTGCTTTTGCTGATATAAACCTACTCACTCTGAGTCTACTGTTGTCTAAATACTTTACAGTACTGTATCCTACCTGTCATGCAACATTAAATTCTTGTTTTTCAAGCCTGAGAACACAGGGACCCACTTGGGACCCGTCACTCTCACTAAAAATTTTAGTGCCTAAGTTAGGTACCATGTCTAGATCCAAGAAATGATATTAACACAAATAATTTCCAGACTATTTTTCTCCCTCAAAACAAAGAAATTAATTAATAAGTGGATTATTTTGCTACTTCTAAGATAATTGTGGTAGTAGGACTATATTGTAATACCCAGAAAATTTGCTAGATGTACATATAAAACAATGTTTAAACATTTTATATGTGCATATCTGTGCTGTGGAATTAAAAAGATGGAAAAAGATAAGGCTTCTAGGCCAGAAGCTTCCTACTTAAACGGTATTTTAAAATTGTTGCCTGATTTATTCAATGTCATTAGATATAGGGAGATTCAAGTTCTTATTGAAAACATTCAGACTTTTTAGATTTTTAAAGTTTACATATGTAAAAGTCAGGGGCTAAAGTAACACCATTTAAGTATTTTTTATTACTTTATGGGAATTGTTGTATTTTGGAGACTGAATTGTCAATCTTGATATCTAAGAGACTTTTAACTGTTCTAAGATATACAGAAGTGGAAAAAAGACTGTAAATCAGGTTGACTTGACATATTGTTAGGAACCCTAGAGTGTTTTGTGACTATAAAACTAGTGTTGTGACAGAATATTATTTCTCCTTGCCAAAGACCTCAATATTCAAATTGACAGGGTGAATCTTTGTGCTAATATGCACATTTAATAACATGAGATAAAACAAATAGCTAGGCAAGAAACAGATTTGTTCTCTGAAAGATGAACAAGAATTAGATCATGTTTAAGTTGTAGCACATTTTCTGGTAGCAAAATTGTCCACAACCATCCTTAGGTATGGAAATATTATTCTTGAATGTCCTAGTTAGTCTTTGTATTGAACATTAAAATTTAGAATGTAAAGGCTAAGACCATGACAATTCCAATTGATTATATTAAATATGACTATTGTTGATATCATTACTTCAATTCTATGTTTTTAATTCAGACTTTTCAGATTCATGAAGCTAATGGGGAAATTGAAATTTTAAAATAATACACATAGTTTAAATGTTTATGATAATGTAATTCAAACTTAAAATCTCCAAATGATTATATTTATAATTCACTCATTTTAAAATACACCATTGGATCAAAATGCTAAAATATAACTTTTCCTTTCAATTGAGAGATACTTTAATATGTTTTAGGATTTGGTGCATGTCACATGGAATATTATAAAGGAGAGAATACACAGCTACTTACAGAATCCATACTTCTCTAGGTTCCTCTGTTTGTTGTGAAACTTGATCTTGTCTGCCAATTTTAACTTCTTTTTAATGAAAAAAATCTTAAAACAAACAATAAAAATATGTATTCAATATCGAAATAAAACTCAAACAAAAAATTTAAAATGGTATACATTTGAAGAGTGTGACAACAAATTAATCTTCACAAGAAGGCTCACTTCTTCCTGCTGGAATGAGGATAGATATTTTCTTCTCCAGTTAGACAGCATTTACTTTAGAAAAACATGTAGTTGTTAGTGCTGCTGTTAAAGTTAGAGTGGACTTCTCATCTACATTAGCTAGGGAAATATTTTTGAAGATATTATGATACAATTCAGAATATAGGAAAGAATATCAGTTCCCAATATATCCACAGCTCCTCTATATGCTGGGATTTATTAATTTGCTCAGTCCCCAGGCATGGGCTCCACTCTGTGACTGTCCTGCTTCAGCTTGTTAGAACAGGAGGATTACTAAAATCTACCACCATATTAAAAAAATATATATCAGCACAAACTTGAAGCCATTGCACAGAAGAATAAGGCTGGGATAAATTGGACAACTAATGGACAGAATGTGTCAAGGTCATAAGCCCCCAAGGCTAACAGTAAGATGTTTCTTGAAAGAGGAAACCCACCGATGAGGACAGTTTAGGAATGAGCACCATGGACAGATCAAAGTGCTACTTTAAACCCCTCAGTGGAATGTGGTACTACTTGCAGGACCAATCAAAAGATGCTATTTTTAGTCGTTCACATACACATGGACACTGCTAGTCAAAATACATTATTTTTTATCCTTCATTTTCACCCAACAAGAAACCAAGTAAGATTTTCCACAGGACAGTTTTCATTGTGGTAGGAGGGCAAGTACATTTTGGATAGTGTAAATGTATAGAACCGTTATTACATTTTGGGGAAATAAATCATCTGGTGCTATTTTGGATGCAAAACAAAATGAAACAAGAATTTCTGTTTCCTAAGGGATACTATGAGCTTTTTCACTAGCCTAATTTCTCTCTGATCAGTGTACTTATTTCCACTTTCAATTAATGTCCACCCTCATTGCTTTTTCTGAGTGGCTTGTCCAATTCTTTGTTCAGTACTACATGAATTAAAAAAAATGTTAACTGCTCATCTGGTAACAAATGCAACTCTATTATAAAGGACTAAAGTTGTCCTAGGTGATGGGCTGAGGTCCAAGCGAGACACCCAGAGGTCCATCGAAAGTGACACTACTACCTACCTAAGGACAGAAATGCATGGATGCATCTCAATCCCAAGGAGCTCAGCTTTACCTGAGAAATTCCCTATTAGGTTCCTCATTTCCCTATGAAGCTGTGGGCTTAATCATGAGCCTTATCCATGTGGGCCATCCGAGGTTTTCATTTGCCTTTTCTCTTTACTCAACTCCCATACATCTTCATCTTCTTCACATTTGTTCAAGTCTATATAAGCCACATGGCCCTGTTGACTAATCCCAATATGCCTGCCCTGTTGCAGTTTGTGGATTTTCTCCCAGTTTTCTGTAGCGAACTCACTAGTAAAATACTGTCCCAGGATAATCTAACTCTCTCTAGATTCTGGGTTTAAACCAGTGCATTTACAACATGTTTCTTACATGTTTTGGAAAGTTTTGGAAAGCTACTAGATTTTCATCAGAGCCCTTTCTGGTGGTTCTGAGCTTACCAAATTTTCAGGCTTGGACATCCCCTTTGCACATACATGTTGAAATCACCAGTGTTATAATTGCACTCAGGCTCTTCTTGGAGCCCCAACAGTGCATCACTCTGCTGATTCCCATCATGTGGGGTGACAACATCCTCAAGCTGTCTTACAGCTCATGTAACTCTCTCTGTGTTTGTGGTTGTATATCAAGAAACCAGAATGAATTGGATATAGCTCAAGTCAGACCAAAAAACATTGTAAGGATATGGAACTTGTCAGCAAAGGGGTAGAATTGTGATAGGCACAGATATTGTGTCTGTGGTATTATGTTTCACAGCTTCTGACCTAGTATGGGGTCAACTCAAGCAGTCCTCTTTATACTCTGGGGCACTGACAGTGCAGAGTGGGAGAAAGTAGCCTATCAGGAGGGTGGTCAAAGAAAAGATCCCCCAGCAGCCAGATCCCCAAATCTACACTTGGCCTGTTCCCCACTCCACAGGAGTATACAAAATTTTTCTTAAGGGTCTTGGATCAAACTGATCCCAGGGTTGAGAAGGCATCTAGGTGGGGAGTTAGGTAAGATGGATGACACATTCCCCTGTGATGTGTTTCTAGGCAGACCATACAGGGTATCCATGGTACAATGAAACTCCTTCAAAGTACTGGGTCACAGCTGTATTATAGGGCATTCCCCAGGTAAAGGAACTTGTCTTTCTTTTTTATCTTTATTGATACATTAAATATACACATCATGATTGCACTCCATAATGGGGATATGTACCAGTATAAGACACAACTTAATTCTCATTTTTTCCCATAGCCCTACCCACCCTACCACCCCCCATATACATAAAATTTGTTTCCTTACTTTTTTTGTTACAATCTCAACATTGTCAAAAGGAGCTTGTCTTAAAGTTCATGTGCCAAGCATATCTGGCCTTGTACAGGCACTCATAATGTCTTTGTTGGATCCCTGGATCTCCACAGCCCATTTCTTGGACAAGGTGTTCAGAGTGGGGAGGCCTAACTGGCTTGCAGCCTCTCAGTTATAGAATTGCCTGACATCAAGATGCCCCTGTGTAACAGGATAGTACATGATTCCTCAGGAGACATCTCAGTAAACACTGGTAAATTTCCCTGCATAGGTGCCTCTTGAATAATTTGACTGACAGATGACTAATTTGACAAATGAACTTGAATCTTGAATCACCTTCCAAGGGTTACATTGAATATATTTACAAGTGAAAGAAAACTGCCCAAGCATATGGGATTTGGGAAATTATTTCTAGACTCCTCTTTGCCTGTTTTTATTTCCTCTACCAGATCTCATTGTGTGATGGTCCCTGACTGTCCCAGATTGGGAAGATGGAAGTAGAGGAGCTCTGTGAGTTTGAAGTTAACCCAGGTTATGAAATAAGATGAAAGCCAAAGTAGACTATGTAGTGAGGCACTGCTTCAATGAAATAAATGAAAATAAAAATATTCAATTCATTGGATACAACTGGAACCATAGAACAGAGCATTTAGAAATTATGTAAGCAGTTGTTTCTACAGAAAAGTCTATATGTAGTGGGCACAAGTGAAATTTAAAAATATAACAAAAAATATTTCCCTCAATTAAATGCAAAAGTTAAAGTGAGACGTGTGTAGAAAGGCAATGTCTGAGCCTATCTTATGTTATTATCCTGAGATAAACACAATGTGCAATCCATCCTGGTTCTATAGAGTAATGTGGAAGCTGTGAAGCATTATTGAAATAGATGGTGAATTTTTAAACTTTCAAGAGACTGATCACAGTTACAGGCACACTATCACTAATCACCTTTACACTACTCCGGTCTGACTCACACACACTGATCTCAGCTTTCTCACCACCTTCTGACACGGTTTCAGAAGTCACGTTTGGTGAGCGCCTTTAGTGGTGTGGCCATGGGTCCTTGATATCCTGAATCTCTTTTGGCCCTTGCAGAAGAGCTAGAATTTTACCATGTAAGATACAGTGAGTGGGATGAATGAGGACCCTCTGATGTGTCTCTGGTTTACTTTGCCATTGGATAGCATGCAATAGCAGGAGCAGTCTTTTAATGTATTTCTCTTCCTAGAGAAGAACTTTCTTGCTTTGGAAAAGCAAATGTTTCTTGGGTTGCCCCATCCTAAATACTTTATGCCTTGCTACACTGAATGGAGCCATCATTTTAACCAGTACTGGTATGTTAGTTATAAGCACCTTTTAAAACTATTATATCATAATGATAATTGTCCAGTTTTCAATTTTAAAATATTCATGGATATAACTATAGAAGTAAGCACAATACATTATATATCATAGTCTTCTTCATGGTATGTGGATTTGAAATACAATTCTAGACATTTTTATTTTTGTGTTTCTGTATTTTAATTTAATTCAGTAAGTATTCATTTGTTTGTGAAAGAAATAGAGAAAATGAGGACTAGTGTACTAATCACTAGAGGACAAGTCACATCTGTAACTAGTGTACTAATTTTTGTATCATTTTTTACATTCAAGAACAAGAGTATTTCGAATAATTTTGAGAACACATATTAGTGGCATTGCAAAGGCTTCACAGCAAGATCTTACAAAACACTGTGGTTCAGATTTTGGAAATCTGGACATTTCATTAATTATCAGGCCAGAATCAGTTTAAAATGGAGTCTGACTCAGTTTTAAAAATATTCCAAAGACTTAGTGATATTGCAGGAAAATTGAGGTCTTATCAGGTTCTATCAGTGGAAATGAAATCTATTCCTTAAGGGCAAACATTGATGGAAAAAATGAAAAATAAAAATAAAATTAAGAAAATACATTATCGCCAGGAAGGATAGATATATTATGTTCCTGAGTCAAGAAAGCCAAAGAATTAAGGTTTTTTTGCTGAAGGACAAATGTAGGAAGGATATGTCCCCCCAAATATTATTTTTCTACAGGAACATATCTATCCATAGAACGAACAACATGCAACTGACCACAGGGGGCCGTTCAGTCTGAGATAGATTCCTACAGCTAGAGAAGCAGAACCGAAGTCAGTCAGAGGCCAGAGATTCAATCAGAGAAATGTCAGTTTGAAAAATAGTGAGTAAAAGTAGCATGTGCAGTCAGAGTTTCAGAAACTCTTTAGCATTTGCCTGGACAAAAACTCAATGGCTTGTGCACAGTGGCCGCACTGGTTTTCAGGAGATTCCGGGAAGGTCTGGCAGACAGCGCTGGACCAGAGAAGGCTAAACGGAGTGCGCGCTTCTGGAGGAGGAGGAAGTGAGTGAGGGACAACTGACTGTGCGCACGCTCTCTCCTCCATTCTGTCAAAGGACTAGGGTGAACATTTGGTAGAAAATAAGGTGTCAACTGTGAGATTATTCTTTTAAAAATGTGAGAAAAGGGAACAAACATGAGGAAATTATTGAGGGAGAGAAAAATAAATCATGTCTTTATTTTCTAAGTGATGTACATCCGGCCCGAGAAAAGGTGACATTACTAGAGGTGAGGGCAAGTGTAGAAAAGGAGAGAACATTTTTCAATATTTTACAAAGATTAAGCTGAAATCTGAAACAGATAAAGACAGGAATGAAGAGAGCTTCAGGCCGAAGAATCAAGAAAAGTTTTTTTTCTAATAGAGCTTTATAGATTTTCTGTTTTAATTGGGTTGACAGTTTGAAACGGGAGCCCAACATGCTCCTGAATTTGAAGGAATTTTTCAACTGTATTAGTTTCCAATTCAAGGAGCAAAATAAGAGCCCCAAGTGAATAGAGGCTTGATTAAATAATTGACTATACCAAGCGAAAGGGTTGTCTTATCATTAGTCCTTCAAATAAAACTCTTTGTAGCTCAGTTCTATGCAGGTGCCTCATAGTCGCCATTAATGTACTAATTAAAGTCAGAAACAGTCTCTTGTCTGAACTAGGCGTTGTTTTGCGATCACTTACATGGGTATATATTCTGTCTGGATATTTAAATTGAGGGTGATTTTTAGCTTATTTCATTTGTGGAATTTTTATATATGTCATATTATTATCTGTGGTAATTATAGTCTAAGAAGTCACTGTGAACAGTGTATTAGTGAATACTAAATAATTCCTCCTAGAGAAATAAGGTATATTCCAATAGTTGTATATTTCACATAGAATATAATCATAAACTCTTTAAAAACAGCTTGTGGTATATTTTTATATCTGTAATTTAACACAATAGAAAACACATTGTTAAAGTGATTTGTCCAAAGCTTCCCATTGCCAGTCTTGCCATTTAAACTTTCCTTACTGACACAATAGCAGAATCTACTTGGTCTTTACCCTTTCATTAACTTAGAAAAGGCGCTGAAGCAAAAAGTAGACATTTGCACTGACCAAGCTCAGCTAGGACAGTGTGTTAGGTGACTGAAATTTAAAAAAAAAAATTTTCAGTGCTTTCCAAATATGGCTAATTTGGGTTAGGAGATTACAAATAAGTTCTGACAATCAGGAAAATTGTAAATCTGGAAACAATGATAAAGAGCAACTGTGTATTTTAATTGTACTAAAAGATCACAAAATAAAAAATAATCCACATAATCACATTACCTTGGTGCATTTTCTGTTTCTGTTGTTGCATATTTTCATTTTTCTTCCATAGAACATTTATTGAACACATGTGACTTGATCAGCATAGTTCCAAAGGTCTTTCAAATATCATTAATGCACAATAAAAATGACATTTGAATATCACACAAGCCCCTCAGATGCATAGTGACATAAGTATTGTGGGGAAAATGTGAACTAAGAATAGGTTGATTACTTTATAATTATATTTAGAAATGATATTTCTGACAATTTGTTGGGAAATAAATTAAATGTATCCCAATTCCCCAAAGCTAAAATATTTATATTTAACATTTAAAAATATTTAAGCAAGGGCGGGGATTTAGCTCAGTGGTTCCGATGTCTGTCTTGCAACCACAAGGGCCCAGGTTTGATCCCCAGTAACCACATAAAATACTGGGCGTGGAAACTCGTGTCCAGCAGCAATCAGTACCACGTACCCTGGTTCAGGGCGTGGTGGCTCACACCTGTAATCCCAACACTCAGGAGGCAGAGGCAGGAGGACAGCTGTGATGTGAGTTTGAGGCTGAGCTCAGGGCCAGCCTGAACTACAAAGCGAGACCCTGTCTCAAAAAACAAACAAACAAAAAACAGTTTTAATAACACTGTAACATTTTTTCTTCAAAATATAATGCTAGTTTTATTTAAAACATGATGCAAAATGTAACAGTGTTATCAAAACTGTGTTTTTTTTTTTTTTTTAAGGCAAGATCTTTCTTTTGTAGTTCAGGCTGGCTCTGAACTCACTATGTAGCCCAGGAGAGCCTGGAACTCACAGCAATCCTCTTGGCTCTGCCTTCTGAGTGATGGGATTATAGGTGTGAGCCACCATGCCCAGCACTGTAGTATATAGTTCTGATTGCTGGTGGGCATGAGTCTCCATACCTGGCACTGTTATATGTAGTTACCAGAGATCAAATCCTGGTGCTTGTGCTTTTTTTTTTTTTTTTTTTTTTTTTGGTTTTTGGAGACAGGGTCTCACTTTGTGGTTCAGGCTGGCCCTGAGCTCAGCCTCAAACTCACATCACAATCCTCCTGCCTCTGCCTCCCGAGTGCTGGGATTACAGGTGTGAGCCACCACGCCCGGCACTGTGGTATGTGGTACTGGTTGCTGCTGGGTGTGGGTCTCCACACCCAGTATTGTTATATGGTTACCAGGGAATCGAAACCGGGTCCTTGCACTTGCGAGACAGGCGCCGGAACCACTGAGCTAACTCCCCGGCCCCCCTGGTGTTTGTGCTTTTAAGTCTGGTGCCAGAACCACTGAATTAAATCCCCAGCTGTAAACTATATTCTTTAAACCAAAATTTCTGACTTCCAAAATTTTAATCTTATATATTAGTCAAAAATCCCTATTCTTTCACAAATATGAGTTCATTAGACAAATATTTTTTTTGGTCACATACATATTATCTATAAAATTAAACTCTATTGAGCCATTCAGTGATAAAAATTCATTAGCTATTTTTACTAAAATTGATAATCATATAATCAAATATATCATTTTCTAGAATAGAACATGTTAGAATTCTATTAGTTATCTTTTGATTATTTGTTTTGGCATTTATGAGTATCAATGAAGAAGAAGGAAACTGAAAACAAGCATTTCAATTTTGCACACTGTAAAATTACTCATAGTATGCATGACTGTAAGGAAACAAGGCCTGTGGTGTACTCCTCCTTAGAAGATCATTTCTTCAAGGAAATTGTACAGGTTCAGCAATTTACATCACCTAGCAGTACCATTTATATTAAAATTATAATTTTTTCTGTGACATGGATATAGTTTTAATTTATCACACTGAATGACAAATTCAACATTCTGATTTCTTCAGGTGAGGTAAACAATGCATTCTTAAATATACATTTTTCGTTTCTTATGTTGAGAAGGTGTAATGTTATCACCACAAATTCATGGGTCAAGTGACTAAACTATGATTGCAAGAAGTTTGGAAACTAGTATGCAAAGTGCATTTCCAAGGACCATGACCACCATGAAGCTTTCTGTGAACACAAGACTCTTTACTGAATAAGTCTGGCAGGTATTAAAAGATCTACCACTTATATTGTTAGGAAATTCTTGAAGAAGTTAAATATATAAAATCATACTATAAATAGATATTAACTTTTTATTGTGTGTACCTTAATGTAATGGTGTTGTCATTAAAAATTCAAAGCTAAGAGCTACTATGTGACAGTATACATGAGCATACTATATAGAAATACTAGCTCTCCTGCTAACTGCTTTACTTATGCTCTTGCATAGATTTTTTTTTGCTACTTATTCAATTTAAGATTAATTTTTTTTCAAATAATGATATTTTTCTAGAGTCTCTAATATCAAAATGAAATTGAAGGAATCTGGTATATGCTCTATGATATTTTGATTATTTTGAAATAAATGCATTTGAAAAAGAGCAAATACAGAAAGTATTTCTCTGAATATTCACCATCTACATAAAGCTGTATCCACCAAGAGTAACTCAGATCATCGGTGCTTTTCTGGAGTTTCATGAACCAAGGAAGGTCAGTTTTGTTAGAGAAGAGGAGATGGAACTCAACACTACAACCAGACACATATTGTCCCAACTATCAAAACTTCTTTATGTTCAGTCAGGGCTCATTCATCTTTCCTTAAATAACCCATTCTCTCTTTATTCCTACGGAAATGATGTGTAAACCAGATTCTCTGCACATTTGGCATTTCCGTTTCTTCTGAAATGCTTCATGGATATAATTTGTCCATTTATTCTTATTAATATTTTTGTGGTCAGAGAAAGAGACAACCCTCAATTAGGAACAAATTTTACCATATCTTCTTCAGAAAAAAGAACTGATAACTTACCTATATAAAGATCAAAAAAAATTACGTCCCTAAATTTAAGTACCTAATCCAAAAATGGGCGAATGGCAAAGCACTTGTCTGTAAAAAAGTGCAAACAGAAAATAACATATGACATATGTTCCACATCGCTAGTTATTCAAGAGATGCAAATTAAAGCAACACTGACATTCTATCTCACTCCAGAAAGAATGACTATTGTCAAGTAATCAACCAGTACATATACCAGCAGTGCTGTGGGGAAGAAGAATCTTCTCCATTGGTGTTGTAGGTGTAGACTGATATAATCACTGTGGAAATTCTTAATATAATTAAAACTGGATATTCTGTTTGATCTAGATATTTTCTTTTTTTGTATCTTCTCTTAAATTGTAACATTTGACCCAGGCATTTTCTTTTTTTGATATCTTCTCAAAACAGTAAAATAAGCAAACAAAAAATATACCACAGAGATATATGCACATCCATACATATAGGAGCTCAATTTGTATTATCTAAATATTGGAAACAGTCTAAGTTAAATCAATGAGTAAAGAAAAAATGTAAGTTTTTTTTCCATACAATAGAATATCATTCTTCCATAAATAAGGATATATTTTAGATGAATGGGTGCATTTTGAGACCACACCCTTTAGTAAAATAACTTGAACACAAATATTTTGCATTGTTTCCTTGGTGTAATAAACTAAAATAATAAAAACTGAACAAAAATGTATTATAGATATTGGGAAATATGAAGAAAAATTTCAGATGAAAGGGAAATATGGGAGGGGTGAGGGGCAGGAGGAAGAGAAAAGAAAATAAAATAGATAGAAAGAAGCACAAGCAAAGCTATTGTAAATAAGGAAAAAAGGGTTGAAGGACAGGTAAGGGAAACAGAAGAACTATGATATGTATGGGTACAAATCCCTTATATTAAATATGATAATGATTTAAAGTATATCCAAAATGTCCCAATAAAATCAATTAAAAATATTTCTGTTGTCAATTTATTCATAGGCCTTTTTATTGAAATTCAGAGAATGTAGGTGTTTTCCTTCTTTTTTACCATATGAGAATAGTTTATAATTTATTATTCTCTGCTGTTGAAGTCATAAAATATTTAAATTATTTTAATTAATATTTTAAAATGGTTTTGAAATATTTAAATTACTTTCAAAGTATTAGCTGGTCTTTACAGCAAACATCTATAACCCTAACACCAAGGAGGCTGAGGCAGAAAGGTCATGATTTTCTTAAAAAAAGCTTGATCAGAAAGGACTACTATCTAGAATATATAAAGAGCTCAAAAAAATTATCCCACCCAAATTTAATGACCCAATTCAAAAATGGGCATCTGAAATGAACAGATATTTTTCAGAGGAAGAAGTAAGAGCAGCTAAGAAGCATATGAAGAAATGCTCAACATCATTAGTCATTCGAGAGATGCAGATGAAAAAACATTGAGATTTCATCTCACTCCACATAGAATGGCTGCCATTTCAGAATCAGCCAACAACAAATGTTGGTGAGGCTGTGGAGAAGAAGGAATGCTTCTCCACTGTTGGTGGGACTGTAGACTTGTACAACCCCTGTGGAGATCAGTTTGGAGATTCCTCAAAAAGCTAGGATTGGAGGTACCATTTGACCCGGCCATTGCTCTGCTAGGCATATACACACAAGAATTAAAAGACTCATATCACAGTGACATATGTGTACCCATGTTTATAGCAGCCCAATTTGTGATTGCTACATCTTGGAAACAACCCAAGTGTCCATCAACTGGAGACTGGATAAAAAAGCTGTGGTTCTTCTACAGAATGGAGTATTACTCTGCCATAAAAAATGGTAAGTTTGAATCATTTATACTTAAATGGACATACCTTGAGGATATCCTCATAAGTAAAATAAATAGGGCACAGATAGGTACATATCGCATCTTTTCTCTGGTATGAGAAAATAAAGATGTAAGTGAGTCCTAGAATTGTATGTTATATATTGTGAAATAGAAAACGCTCAATGTAAAATAGCAAGAAGGGGGAAAATGTTGAGATTGTAACAAAAAAGTAAGGAAACAAATTTTATGTAAAGGGGGGGCGGTAGGGTGGGTAGGGCTATGGGAAAAAATGAGAATTAAGTTGTGTCTTATACTGGTACAAATCCCCACTATGGAGTGCAATCATGATTTGTATATGTAATGTAGCAATAAAGATTAAAAAAAAAAAAAAGAGCTTGGTCAGCCCAATGAGTCAAAAGCCTCCTTGGATTAAATTGTAAGAATTTGTCACAAAAAAATAGAACATGCAAGTATTAAAACAAGGTCGTTTGAGAGTTTCTTGTTTAACAACACTATCTCATTCATATATTTTATTTTTGACCAAATAAAATGTCAAATTTCTAATTGACAGAGTTATTTTGTATTAATATGGTTTATCACTGTATTATAAAGTAACAATGTACACCAAAAGTGAAGTAAAATGATTTCATATTGAAACTTAAAGTTACTAATGAGAACTCACTGATTTTTTTGAACAGAGGCTTATCAAAATAACAATGAAAATTCAACAATGTTATTTTCAAGTACTGTATTTGGAAGTTTTTGAAAATTTGCACAAAAAATAAAGACTCACTGATTTCTACAGAATTAAACCTGATTTAGCAAATGTTATCTATTCACTGAACATGCGCTAAGTTAATCATCGCTGCAGACATTTTATCTAAATTATAAATACAAATGACATCTCTATAAAATTTCAATAAGTAATAAAAACTGAGAATAAACTGATTATTAAGAAGACAACATCACTTTCTATCACTTTCTGATGCAATAAAGTCAGCATCATAGGCATTGTTAAGTGCTGATTCTTATACATAAAATGATTGTTCTGTTCAAAAACGAGGAATAAAAATATACTATTTATTTTTATAGTCCCTGTGTGTTTCCACCTTTTCAAGTCTTTTAATCACTGGAAATATAAAAAATTTTCACTGTGGCACATTATAAACTTTCCCTACATTTTTGTTAAAAATTTCAGTAACTGATAATACCCAATTTCTGAGTAGAACTGTCAAGTTAATAGTAAACCAATCATATTACTTGAATTAATAATTTAAATTTTATTTTATGATATTTTCTTATATTTTTATAAAACTATGAAAAACCATCAACTGTACAGCGTTACTGACCACTTTATCTGTAGAATCCCAAATCTCCCATCTGACAGGGTAGTGATATGAAAAGCTTTTCCTCTGGAAGAACCCCGAGGAAAACCAGCATATGCCTCTGAAATCTTATCACCTCACCTTACAGGTTAAATGAACATAGAAAATCTGCACACTTCCCACCTTTCTTATGCTCATTTTTCTGTGTTTCAGTAATACATGGAATTATTCATTTTAAAATGTTTTTCGAAGTGTGAAAACTAAGATAAAACTTCATGGCATTTTATTGTCAGTACTTCAGTAATTCCTTTCCACATGCAGAATGCATTATAGTGCTCTTTGAACTCAAATCTTACGTCATTATACGGTTTCAGGAAAGAAAAATCTCAGCTGATGTTTGTCTAGTAAGATTGTCTAAAGCAGCCTGTGTTAAAAAGGAACTGTGACACGCTACCTTAAATAATGTGGGAGAAAAAAAAAAAAAGAAGAAAAGATGAGTTCTTGTTGTTGCTTTCTCTTTCATGCATCTGTAACTCAAACACAAGTCTCTTCTCAACTATAAAATCATATGTTCATCATATCTTTGATGATATTTTCTTTTCATGTCATCAAATAGAAGTCTTCTTAAATTAATGTAGTTCCATTTTGAGTTTGAAGTTAAAAACATCCCCCACTTTTAGATGATTGTTAAGTTGTAAGACTATCCATTTGTGAAACAGAAAAATCAAAAGCCTATAGGTGTAGGGTGTAGGGTTAAATAATGAGGGGGAAAATAATGTGATGGTCATAAAGGAAACAACGCTTATACATATAGGGGGAAGAGGGTTATAAGGTGGGCAGGGGAATGGAAAAAGATGTGAATTAAGCAGTGTCATATAATCGTACAAATCTTCAATGTTAAGTCAGAGGAAATGGTTATGAGTTAGTGACAGAAAACAGTAGGTAAAAGTACTAACCTTTTTTAAAACCTTTAGGTAAACTCTTGTCCTCGATACAAATCCAATGGTGAGTTTAAAGGAGTCATTATCTCTGAAGGACATAATGTGTTTGAATACATATAACAACCAACAAGGGAAGAATTTAGCAATGAGTATGTCCATTTGGTCTTACTATGATCTGGGGAGTAGACGAGAGGTCCACCAACTCTAGTACAACTGGATTTATCTCACCTTTAAAGAATCTCTATATATTCATTTATTCTAAACAAAATTTCAAATAAATATAAAATGTAAATATCTTATTCATATTATTACAGGGACAAGACCCATTATTCATGTAATGATAATTCACACCATTTTTTTTAGTTAAAGAACTGATTCAGAAGTTCATACAATACATATGATAACCACAAAGTTAATATAGTTTGTTACTGGATGAGGCAAATTCCTTTGTACCTCATCCTAAAAAGAAAAGCACTAATGATAAGAATGAATAGAAGATTTTTTCATGAGGGATGTCAAAATTTTCCTAAGAGAGAAGCAAACTAATGATTTCTAAGAGAGGTGCATTGTGAGGAATAAATCTTGTATCTCTCTTTGTTCTCTCCCTTATTCCTCAGTAATTTAGATCAGAGGAAAGGAATTAGAAAACTAAATTTAAAAAATGAAATCCATATGATAAAGTAGCATAATAGAGGTGCAAAAGATCCATGGAAGAAAATGAGTGCAAGTAATACCTCTTTGTTAAACTTAATGTTATCTGTTATAAATGATTTTAAGTTAGTGAAGTTTATATTTTTATTTTTAGTACTCAATCCTTTCATGTTTTCGTTTTCTGGAAGATATTTATGCCTTATATTGAGCTGTCAATGCCACATAGCTTTCCTGAGAAAGCAGGAAAATTCAGAAGAAAAATTCTGTGAGCCAAAGTCCTAACTTTGGATGATTCACTAATATGGTCTAAGTTTTAAGGATAAACCACGTATTTGTATATTACACTTCACTCTAAATATTACATTCTCTTTCCACTTTATAAATTTATGTCTATGTAGATTCATTTTTATTGACATGCAAAGATGCCATTTATATTTTCATTAAGGATAATTTTATACTAATTATTCGTGGACAGGTCTTCATGAATTTATCACATTTGGGATATCTTGTTAAGTAAGGTACTGATTGTTTTTTGTGTAAGATTATATTTGCAGGGATAGTTTTACAAAAATAGACAACTCACAGCGGAATTGTGTCTCCTTAGAGAGAAAAAGTAAAACTTTTTTACATCCTATTATAAAATACTTATGTTCCGTTAACTCAGGTTTATTCTCTTGTAACACGAGTGCACATGGAAGTCAGGGCTCAGAAGATGAGCATAAAAGTGTTAAAACTCTGGCTACTGCTACAGCTGTGAGTAATAAATTATCTTTCATTTCTGATCCACTAGTCTTGGGTTTCTGCCAGTATAGAGAAAAGGGCAGTAAGCTAAATTGTAAAATTGCAAGAAGTGTAAAATGTAGACTCTTTACATTTATGGGTCTCAGTCCCGTTTCTCCACTACATTGCCCTTCGTGAAAAAACTCTCAAAATTTGCCTTAATTTTTCCAGTCGAGCATCTCACATTCTGATAGTTTTATTCCACTGGAACTGCTTCTGTAAAGTTTGATTTAAAAAGTGCTCAAGTTAACTGTCATCATCTTTAATGATCTAAAATCAAGAGTTGACATTTTTTATCTTTATTTTTCTAGTTTGAAGCATTTTCTTCATTTAGCCTCTGGAAAAATACCATTGTTTTCTTTCGCTAAAACTAGATTTTTGTCAGTATATTTTGCCCATTTCATCTTCTCTCTAGTAAATCTTTACCTTTTAAGAGTTAAGAGATTAGTCTTTAAACTTTTCCCTTTGCTTTCTGCATATACTTTTAAATATTTTTCTAGTATCATGACTAGTAATCTGCAAACAGTGATATTAGTATATATGTATATAAATCTAATTTTCCGGTGTTCCCTTCCCTTCACTGATTGACATAGCCACTTGAAAGTAAAATCAGCATATTAAACATGAGATGTCTAAAACTGAGGTACTTACTCCCAGATAAGCCTGTTTTTTCACAACCTTTATGCTGCATAGTATCAATCATATTTTAAAGTTGTTTAAGGACACTTTTTCTTGAATTTCCTCTTTTCCTCATGTCACAAATCCAATGGTTTCTCGTGTTTCTGGTCTCTCCCACTGTGTCTACTGAGACTGCTGTATTTCTGTCTTAGTACTTCCCCTATCACTCCTGATATAATCCACTATGATTTCCCATCTGCCTCCTATCAGATATTGGTACATGTACACCCCTTATAACTTACTCTTATCACTTACTCACAGTCACTATCCTATAAAATAAACATCTATTATTTCTTTGCTCACAAATCTCTGGGGTTTTCCCAACTCATGAATAGTATAAACACTGATATATTTAGTAATTTATACCACACTTTGTCTAAATACACTTTACATTATCCCTCTAAATCATTCTGCTCAGGTAATTTTAGCCTCTTTGATTCTCCTCAGACTTTCTAGGCATAGTATACCCTAGTGTTCTTTAAGCTGCCCCTAGTTGTCCAGAACTGTTACCCACCATTTGTTATATCCTGGCTCAAATGCCATGTTTTCATCTTATGTTTCCTGACTCAAGGTAAGCTTCATGTCTCGTATTTTTCCTCTCATCAGCTATTATGTAATTTTATGTAAATCTTAACTTTATTTAAAATATTATCTTCTAGTTTAATATGTCTAATGAACTATTGTCTTCTAGATAAGATATTTGAAGAAATACTGAGGGCTTTAAATCCTTTTTTTAATCTTAGTATTTAGAATATTTCTTGACACAAATTTTTCATATAAAGTTTCATCCTTAAGCTTATCACATAAATGAGAGCTAATTATTCTTTTTATATACTTCTTTTTTGTTAGCAAAATCTAAGTATGTTGAAAAAATAATACAAAGATTCTATGACACATGTTGGATTTCCATGGCTATAATAAAATACTTGAGAATAATGACTTATAGGAGGAAAGTGTTGCATTCTTTTGACTCATATATTCTGTGTTTCAAGTCATTGCTCAGCTAGATCCATCATGTTTAGGTCTGTGGAAAGGCAACAATGTCACGACAAAGGGGGAGTTTGGAAGCAAAATTTTCATCTCATGACAGCCAAGAAGCACAATGGAGAAAGAGAGAGAGAGAGAGAAAGAGAGACAGCAAGGACAAGAGAGAGTCCACAACCTTACATAGCCAGAACTTATTCCCTTCATGTGACCCCAGCCTCTTCAGCTTTCATTATCTCACAATAATGCCATCAAATTAAAACCCATCAATGGATGATGGCACTGATGAAAACAGAACATATATACGCTAATCACTCGTCTGAGCCTTACCTCTGGACACAGAAGTTTCTAGGACAATTTAGGCCAAAGGCTTGAATATACATGAAATTGTCTTTCAGAATAGAAGAAAAGAAAAATTTAGTCTCTAAATAGTTAAGAAATAGATAATTTGAAAAACTCTTCAATATGATATACATTAATTTTCACAACACTGAGGGTGGATTATCATTTGCCCATATACATTTTAAATTATGCTACACTGTGCACTCTTGATTATGTCAAAATACTTGCTGCAGATGTGAAGTTCTTCTTATGTCTAAGAGGGAACAATTTTTTTTCTTTCTTTATTGAGTATTGTTAACAAAATTGCTTCAAATATATCACTTTAACTTCTGTGCTATTGAAGCAACATAGGATTCAAAAATCAATAATAACAGGAATCCATAGCAACATATATAATAAGACCTAACATTTTAGAAAATACTAGGCAAATACTGAAACATTCATTTTAATTTTAGAAGAGAATGTGTCCTCAAAATATGAGTAAAAGCAAAAATTCTCAACTCCATGAAACTGCATGGATGATAATTTATTTCCAAGTAATTCTGTGGAAGGTTTTTGTCCTTTAAGAGTTTAAACCATTTAGTAAATTATCTCAAATTACCAATTGCTGTGTCTATTTGTTGTAAATTAAGTGTCTCTATTTGAAATATTGAACCAGATTATGCATTTTTATGAAACTAAATCCATGCCATTAGATCTTGTTTTTAGAGTGATTCCATATAGTATCTTTACAAAATTTGAAAATAATATTAAGACTGAAAGCAAATATATTAAATTCAATTGGTGTATAATATCTGCTAAATCAGTGAAACTTGATCATAAAAAATGAAATCTATTGACTTTGAAATAACTTTTTTCTTAATAAAATTGATTAAATTGTCTTTAAATCAAAAACAATTGAGAATCAAAAAGAAAAAAAAAAGAGAAAGAAAGGACTTTAGGGAAGAAGATTTAGGTCAAATGGTACTGCACTTACCTTGGAAGCACACGGGTCTGAATTCAATACCTGGGAAAACACACACACACACACTCACACATCACTTCAAAATTGTTTTTGGAAAATTCCCAATACAAACATTTTAAAAATTAGGAATAAGTGTGAAAAACTAGAAATGTAAATAAAGTTCAGCAAGAAGGACAGATATTGTGAAATAAGAAGAAAATCTTCAGTGGGTTAGGGGAAAGCAAAGAAGAGAAGGAAAATGTTTGAAGGTGGAAAGGAAAAAATGAAAACAAAGCCTATGCATGGGTGGGTGGAGGGGCAAAAGGAGGTCAGGAAAAACTAAAGAAAAAAAAAACAGGAAAAATACTTAGGTTTACAGGTAGGGTGAAGTCTCAGGCTGGATGTCCCAGAAGCAGGGCCCAAGTTGGGTCATGCTACAAGAATCTGGCAAGAGAGTAGAGAATACTTGTCAAAGATGGGAAAGGAGTTAAGATAGAATTAAACCACATGATAAGTCTGTCCTCTGTGTGATTTCAGAAAGGAAGTTTTCCCCGTTGTCACCATCATGCACTGAGTCAAGGGAGCCGGCTCTCAAAGACTCCTGTTTCTAGAACAGACATAGCTACGCACTTGTAGGCTTCCAAGATGTTCAAAAGACTTGGACGTTTTTCGTAATGAACTGAAGTCTGAAAGTGAGTACATTCACTCCGAAGGTGAAGGTGAGGACACAGAAACAGAAAAGGGGATGCGAGAGCAGCTGTGGGACCGTAGCCAAGGTATACAGTCATCTTCTTACCTAGGCACAAGTCTCACTTGGCTTCCTAGCACTCCAGGTCTATTGTCATGTGTAAGCTCTTTTCTGAAAGGCTGCCTGACTCCAATACAATTGTGTACATGCAATACAATGAAAAAGAAAACAATCACATACCATTTATTTGCAATCTGCTGCACTGTCAATTGTTTAAATCTAAGTTGAAGGCTGGTTATGATTTTCCCTCAGATTATTTGATTAAGTAAGCACCGCATAGTGCAAAACAACATTAAGTGTAGGTTGCTAAATCATGCTGTTGATAAAAATGTACTTCTTATTACAGGAAAGCATGCTATTACACAAATGGTGAAGTATTTCCAGTTAGAAATTTAACAGGAAATGTAACACAGCAGGAATATTACCAGTTTTCACTGTATCAATGAACTCTTAGAATCTGAGAATATATCAAATTTCACTTCCTAATCTGTAAAATGGGATTGAAAGTACCACTTATTTATTTCATACAGCTTTACATTATATTTCCTCACATAAAAGATGTGTTATTTTAGAGATATCAAATCATGAACCTGTGAAAAATGCATCAATTATTAGGAATAAGTTTAATACCAACATCTCTGCTTGTGGGATCTAGATTTTTGAGCCTGACTAAATTCAAATGGGAGGAAAACATACATTAATAGCATAGCAGGAAAGAATATTAAGTATATTCATAGATCTAATCTTGGGTTTCTTGATTACTTTGTACTCAAAGTGATTAAGTGATATTATTAAGTTCAAGATTAAACCATTCACTTTCTGATAATAATTAAGTTAGCACAATTAAATGCTGATACTCTCTGCGAAATAAACTAAAAAAGTTGGTATCCGTTTTTACAGTAAATCATAGATCCGTGAGCTTAACTTTACCCTAACAATGGTTAACTTTCCCAAAACTGGAAGTATCTGTGAATACTGTGAAGAGAGAAGCAGTGACAGTCTTCCAAGTGGCCCGTGAAGAGCTTCAGCTCTGTCTCTCAAGGACTGATCATTACTTTCTGCTTTCCCGTGAGCGTACAGGAGTTCATTCACAGACAGCCACATCATAACCACAAGTTAAACGCTTCATCCCCTGCAGTATGTTATTTGAATCACTTTTTTTTTATCAATTTGTTTCAGGACAAACTGATAAAGTTTCTCTGCTGGCCTTAAATTCAACAATTCCTCTCAGCTGAATAATTTTATCTTTAGTCTGCAGTTTGTTGGGTACCTCAGGGTATTTTCTAGTTTTATCTGTGTTGCCAGAAGTATTTACGCATTAAATTAGGACCAGAGATACTTTAACCAACTTGATCTTTATTATATTGGTGCACAGGTTGCTACTCAGACAGAGATTAACAATCGGTAAAGTGTTCCCCATGGATAGTGAGGCTACTGTGTAGAGAGGGTCAAACGCATTATCCAGTGCAAATCCCGAGGCTAGAAAACAACTTCAACATGTTCCCAGCCCACGGCAGTTGCTGCTATACAGAAATACACAGGCTGTGCTGTGTTTTCCACCACTGTTCTACGCAATCATAAAAATTATTAAATTAAGCTTTCAGCAGTATTCAGTGCTTTTAGGTCTATTGTTTGCTTTCTTTAAAAAAAAGTCATTGAATGCTACTGAGTTTATTTTATTTAATTAAATAATTTATTTATTTAATTTTTAGGGAAGGAAAATGCTATTCAGTTGTTTCAGTGTGTTTAACACAAAATCTTTAAATCAAGTTTGTAAAATTCTGAGAAGTGAGTAATAATCAGACAAAGCAATGCTCTACATGAAAATTTGTGACAAATTTTTGTGAAAACAGCAGTTGGATTATTCAAAATGTTGATATAGGTAGAGCTAGAAAATAAGAAAATAATTTTGGTACTTAGTAAGTGTTGTGATTAAAAGTGTGATGAAGATTTGGCACGCTGCCTGTGATATAGTATTTATTATATTATCTAGCAAAACTGTAACTGGAAATTAGAATGAACTTAAACCAGATGCAGTCACCATAATTAATGTGATAAAACTAGAAACACGATTGAAATGTAAAACTAGATTATTGACATAATTTTAAAGGAGTAGTATTACTGAGTAATATGAAAACATTGAATTCATTTATAACCAAAGTTAATTTCCCACAACTAAAATATTTGGTCTTTGTTTTAACTAGTCACATATCATTTATGTTCTATGTTCTATGTTCTTTCAGCCCCTATTTTTCCTCTCCATCCCCTATACTTTCAATTCTTTGTCCTCTTCCTCTCTGAAAAGGTTCTATTTTCATCATTTTTCTCTTCAATTATTTTTCCATTCCCTTTCCCTCCACTCCTGCCCCCTTCACTCCATCTCTTCTTTCCAATACATTTGAAAAAGTTCTTCCCACTTCCAATTTACCTGTCTTCTATTTTCCATTTTATTTATGTATATACTATTTGAATTTCTAATGTAACAGAAATCTTGTGATATTTAACCTTGAGTAACTGACTATTTCCATTAATATTATGGTCTCAACTTGCATCCAAGTTATCTGTCTATAGCAAAGATGTGTATATGTACAAATACCATTTTCTTTCTGCATTCATTGATTGATGGACATAGAAGTCCTTTGCAAGATTTAATATTATGAATTGTCCAGCTAAAATATGATTATGCTGGTATCCCTGAAATAGGATGACTTTAACTCTTTCAAAAAGATATCTAGAAAGGAGGTGGCTCTTTCAAATGGAGTTTTTATATTTATATTTTTGAGGAATCACCATATTGATTTCTATAGTTGTTGTGCTAATATACATTATTATCTGTAATATACAAGAGTTCCTTCTTACTCACTTCTTCTCTAGCATTTTTATTAAAATTTTATCATACAAAACCAGCTCAAAATAAATCCTATATCAGTGAGTTGAAATGATGCAAATATTAAAATGAAATAATAATATAATATTTCAATTAATTTCACTTCAGTTATAATTTGTATGTTGTAATGCAAAATATATAATCTAATATTAAAAACTAATTTAGTTTAATTAAATGACAACATTTTCTTAGTTTGAAAGTAAAAAATGAACAGATGAGGAGCAAGTATTGGTCAAGCTCCTTTTCAGAAAGGATTGCATGTAAGTATTAAAAACCACTCATGACCCACTATCAAGAAAATAAAGTATTTCACACTAAAATAAGCCATATAGGGCCTAGAATTTAGCTCAGTAATTCTGGCACCTGCCTTGTAAATGCAAGATCCTGAGTTCAGTCTCCTATTAAAAAAAAAAAAAAAAAAAGGCCATATATGTATGAACTTTCCCTGTCTGAATGAGGACACACAGACAGTGAAGGTGCACACTCAGTGATATTCAGGCTCACTCTGGAGAGGACGATAACTCCTCTGTGAATCTCTAATGCAGACTTATTGCAATAGCTACAATAAGAATTAACAGCTCTGGCGAATGTTGCTAGGAATATGAGCAAATGGAAGTGTTCTTGTACTTTTAATTTAAAAAAAAAACAGCACTTTTCATGCAGCGCTCTTCTGAAGAAAAAATTAAGGTGTATATTCACAAGAATTTTGCACAAAGGTTTATAGGACTTGTAATGAACTAAAATAATCAAAGTCCTTCTGTGAAAACACTAATAAATTCTCACATCAATTCAGTGAATATTACTTACTGTTAAAAAGTAAATCTTGGGTGGGTGGGGCTATGGGAAAAAATGAGAATTAAGTTGTGTCTTATACTGGTACAAATCCCCATTATGGAGTGCAATCATGATGTGTATATTTAATGTACCAATAAAGATAATTAAAAAAAATAAAAAAAAATGAAAAAAAATCAAAGCATTATTACTGCAAAAAAGTAATGCCAGCTGTGATTACATTTATTTCAGGACAAACATGTTTCTCTCAATCTCTTGTTCAGCCAAAAAGTAGACCAGATAGTTCAGATAGTGTGTAACGTTTGATATTTGTTAAAGATTAACTATAAACAAAAGTTTTAAAAACTTCAAATAGCAGAGTGTTTAATTCCTCCTTTTCCTCAGAATATCCAGTAATTACTGTGCTACGTGTCATATGGCGGCTTTCTAGCATAGAGAATTTGTACCAGTACATGACACATCTTCATTCTCACTTTTTAAAATTGGTTCTATTGGTACATTTTATACATACATTATGATCACAATCAACACTGAGAATGCATACCAGTTCATGACACATCTTGATTCTCATTTTTCTCATTCCCCTGCTCACCCTATAGCACCTTGTCCCGTAGAAATAAGCTTTTCCCCCATTTTTAACCATCAAATGTTTTATCTCCCTACTTTACTTGCCCCTACCTCTCCTTTTCCCTTTTCCTTTAGAACATTTTCTTCATGTTTCACAATAACTATCATCTAATAAATAATCAGTTATAAAGAATTTTAAATAGATATGATATTTTGAAACTATTTGGACAGAGAACCCAAAATCTTAGTAATTTTCACCTTGTATCATAGAATGTTTAAAGACTGTCTCAGAGTCACTAATTTCACCAATGAATAAGACTTAATAGTAAGTATATTTACCACATTTTCCTCAAGGTTAATTATAGAATTTTATATACTGTTTTAAATTCTTTTAAATAATTACATTAATATATATATAGTAATTACTATATACATTACTATATTACAGTACCACACACACACACACACACACACACACACACACACACACACACACATATATATATATATGATGTATCCTGAAAAGTACCTTCTCTGTAATAAAAAAATTAGTTTTAATATAAAAATTAATGCTGGAAGAAATTCACTTTTTCCATTCCACTGCATGCTTATGAATTCCTCATTTTATTTTCTAATTATCTGTAGTTTATCTAATTTATTTTTAATATCAATATTCATTCAACAATGACACTGAGCAGGAGATGATAAAAACACTGTCTAATTTTTAATAAATTGAGTTTATTGATATATTTTAGGAATACATTTTCACAATTTTTTGTCAACCATGAAGTGTGAGCTTATATAATTTCATTAATGTTTCTTAACTCTGGCTGTCACTATTTCCTTTAGGATTTACATCAATTATAAGTATGTTGACAACCTCAAATATTGAACTAGATGAAGTTATTTTCACCCTATTCCACTTCATGAAATAAAATGCGCCACAAAAGTCACAATGTCTTATATCTCAATCAAACGCTTAAAATAATAAATAATGAAAAGTGTATGAGTGAATGATATGCAAAAATGTTGTCTAGGACCAGTATGCTGTGTGCCCAGCATGATGATTAGAATGTACTTAGAGTATAAGCATGCCTTGTATACAAAACAAAATAGAAAATCACTTACCATCATTCTTAATTTAAAATTGCATGTTAATTCATGAGAATTAACTGTCTCAGATGACATAAGACTATTAAGATCTTGTCAATTTCTACCTTGAATTGTTTGCTTCAGAAATTTTATTATAGTAGATGTGTCCATATATTCATAAGTCACAAATAAGTACTTCAAGTAGGAAGTTATTTTGTAGTCAATATTCAGAAGATGAAATAAAGATGGATTCTGTAATGAATCAAAAAAATATGACTTTTGTACTTCATAGTATCATCTTATAAAATCTAAATTTATAAGATTGCTACACTGTTTTATTTGGATAAAGGTGTGGATTAAAAGTAGCTGGGGGGATAGCATGAGAACCAACCAACAGTATAAACCAAATCTTTATCTACAATACCTGTTATTTTGTCATAGCAACAAATTTTACCACTTCTTAAAATAAATCCTACCAGTATGTCCAGAGGGCACCTAGCCAGCAATAAAGAGGCAGGAATTGAATAAAGAAGCTCAAAGAGAGAAAAAGGTAATTCACTGAGAACAAGTTTACTGTTAAACTTTGGCCAAATGCCAATAAGTATGAAAACAAGCAGAAATCAATTGTAAAAACATAATTTCAGCAATTGAAAAGACAGGCACAGAAAAGCTAAAACTTTTTCTGAGAGGTTCTAAAGTCTATATTCTGAAGTCAAATATAGTTAGTACCCAAATGTAAAAGCAATTCTGATGTGTTAAATATTTTAGTATATTATTTAAATCCTGAAAAAAAAACTACCATTAAATATTATCAAATAAATAACAGTCTTGCCAAAAATAAATTACACTCCATCTACACTACATAGGCTGTTCGGGATCACTGGCAGAGTAGTGCCTGTGTATAACACCATATCCAGGGTGAAGCCTACCCCCACCACCACTTTGAACAACCAAGTCCTCTCTTTAGTTGACACAGAGTACAAAGGTTTGTTGCTGGGGGGAGCGAATATTCTAAAAAGAGCTGCCTTCAGAAAGTGAATCAAGAATTCCTTAAATAGGGCCGGGGAGTTAGCTCAGTGGTTCCGGCGCCTGTCTTGCAATCACAAGGACCGAGGTTAGATCCCCTGTAACCACATACAATACTGGGTGTGGAGATTCACACCCAGCAGCAACCAGTAACCACATACCACAGTGCCAGGCATGGTGGCTCACGCCTGTAATCCCAGCACTCAGGAGGCAGAGACAGGAGGATTGCTGTGATGTGAGTTTGAGGCTGAGCTCAGGGCCAGCCTGAACCACAAAGCGAGACTCTGCCTCAAAAAACCTAAAAAAAAAAAAAAAAAAAAAAATTCCTTAAATAAAAATTACACAGAACTTCCTACAAGATGTGATTTGAGGTCAGAGAAGGTACTGAGCACTACTAGCAGTTATCCAGTACCTGAAGGCTTCACATACAAGGGAAAGAAAAAATGATGTAAAAGAAGGAAGAAGAAGGAGAAGAAGATGTCCAAGTAGAAATACATAAGAATAAAATGTATATATCTTACCAAGTCTATCTCCCAAGGCAGCCTGTCTGTAACACTCTATTAAATCACAAATTTCTCTTATTTTTCTCTGTAGCATGTCTCTTTATTCCTATTTCTAGAGGGAATCTCAGCATAGTGTTCTCAATGTTTTTACTTATGAAATTCTGAGATATATTCTGCAACATTAAAATTTATATGATAGTTAAAATTTATGTATGTGGTTGTAAACATAAGAAAGAAACAAGTACATTTGTAACTGCTTTGAAAAGGAATTCTGTGATTTTTATTGTTTAAATAATATTTAATAAAATAAAATAAAATTTTAAAAGCAAAAACCAGTTTTGACATTTAATAGATAATCCATATTTTTCTTTTTTTTTTTTTTAGGTTTTTTGAGACAGGGTCTCGCTTTGTGGTTCAGGCTGGCCCTGAGCTCAGCCTACAACTCACATCACAATCCTCCTGCCTCTGCCTCCCGAGTGCTGGGATGACAGGCGTGAGCCACCACGCCCGGCACTGTGGTATGTGGTACTAGTTGCTGCTGGGTGTGTGTCTCCCGGCCCATATTTTTCTTTTTACAGTAATAATAATTTTACTTTCAAAGTGTCTGAATAAGTGATTAAGTAATTTGTTTTTTACTTTGAATTAAAAATATGTTTAAGAAGCAATTACACATTTTTGCTGTTAAAGACTGTTTTCAATAGAGAAAATGCTAAGACAATGTAGAGCAGTAATTTTTTAAATACGTAAAAATTATACTCAAAATATTTAATAGCTCATTATTTCTTTTCTTTTTTTTACACTTCACTCTCACATGCTACAATTAAACTTAATGGTCATACATACTTTTAAAAAGTAGATATGTTTGTATCTGTTTTACTGTTTTTGCTCATAGTATGATTTTACAGTTATATTCTTTCCAAAATGTGAAGAAAATCTATTTTATCCCACTTTTTGTTTTTAAAATTTTTTAGATAAGGAGAATTTGTTTTTAAGCTTCCGTTTTTGTACCTTTACCTGAGCCTGCAGAGGTCAGAGTTGTCAACATGACCTTTAATCCCCTGAACCAAGTGAGACTTAGAAATAAGTGGAGTGAACTTCACAGGCTCCTGAGAGTTCTGTTGGTTATAAATACCCCAGCTAAATAACACTGAATCTAATATCTTCTCAGGTACTCAAAAGTTATATTTTATAATATTTGATAACATTAATGTATTATTATTATTATTATTATTATTATTATTTTATTTTTTATTTTTTTTGGTTTTTTGAGACAGGGTCTCGCTTTGTGGTTCAGGCTGGCCCTGAGCTCAGCCTCAAACTCACATCACAGCAATCCTCCTGCCTCTGCCTCCCGAGTGCTGGGATTACAGGCGTGAGCCACCACGCCCAGCACTGTGGTATGTGGTACTGGTTGCTGCTGGGTGTGGGTCTCCACACCCAGTATTGTTATGTGGTTAC
>PVIR01006798.1:0-64087 GCA_004026965.1 Petromus typicus
TTCAGAAAAGAGGCAATGATGCCGGCCAATTCCTTCATTTTATTTTAAACACATGAAAAAGGAGGAAGAGAACTTCTCATAAATACCCAAACAGGAATAATCATTTGAAAACATCATTTTCTATTAAATTTCAATTTGTGTTTTGGTTGAGCAAAAAGATTAAGTTTTATCTAAGTCCCTTTGGACAGGTTAATTTCCTCAGAAAAGGAAATAATATCTCCTAGATGATGGTTGATGGAAACACGTCGACAATTCTGTATGAAGAGTTGTTTTTGTTGTGATGATGATCACAGAAAAATATAGTGGTTATGCATCATCCGGTCCTGGAACACAGAGTGGCAAAAATTGCTGAAATAAGTCATTTTGAAAGGCAAATAAAATCTCTTACAAGAGTACAAATACAAAGGAAAATTAAGAGAGATGCATCCCTGTTCGTCTTTGCAAAATAGCTTCATTTTGTATAAATATTCATATTTCTTATTCTTGAGTACTTTAATGTGGAAGTCTCGAGAGATAGTGAGGGAAGGGACAGCTTTTGAATAAAGATATGATAGCCCTTTCTCTACTAAGCCTGTTATTATTGCAAAAATACATTTATCTTTTGGTTCAGGAAGTAGAAAATAAAGATCAGTGAACTGTGAACATGTTTATATGTTGGGAATGGATTTCACCTTACGGTGTACAAATACATTATCAATTAAGACAATTTAATTACCACATAACACCAGGAACTTAGGGTTCTGTGACCATCATCCTAGCTTTGCCTTTAAGATGTCTCCCAACTGTCTTTCAATGTGTATCTTGAAAATTTGCTCTGAGATTTCTTTCTAATATGCACATATGCATGTATGGACGTGTGTATATACACATTGAAGATTGAACATAGATGCTTTGCACAGAGCAGCTTCCCCAGGCCTTTATCCTTTTCTATTTTAAGACAGGGTCTTACAAAGCTAGTTTAAGATGTATTGGGCTTTGACTTGCTATCCTCAGCATCCTGGGAGGGCAAGTATGTGCAATGAGCCACTTAATATTGTCCACAGTCATGTAGTTTCCTTATGCTCAGGTGCACAACAGTACTCACTCTTTACTTAGAAGTTATAGCGATTATATCAGTTATATAATTATATAATTATATCGGTATCGATTATATAATTATATCGATTTTCTTGGTACATTTCATATATACATTATGATCACATTTGACATTGAGGGTTTGTACCAGTACATGACACATCAATTCTCGTTTTTCCCATTTCCCTGCCCTCTCTGCAACTCCTTGCTCCCTATGTACATAAGCTTTGTTTCCTTTTTTTTTAACCATCCCAATTTTTCTTTCCATTCATCTCTATAATGAAAATGATTTTCTGTTCTACAATGTTTTATTGACTACTTTCCTGTCTTTGGGTTGATGATACATAGTAACTAAATGGTTACTGAGGAATTAATCTGGGATGATTGTTTGGAGTGAGTGGCCTCTAGACAGCCACATCCTGTCCATTATCAGAGACTAATTCAGTTGTATTATAGGTCTCCTTCTGTTAGATAATAGTTTTGAACCTATTATAGTGAAGTGAGTTCCAGTCTGGAACACTTAGGAGCACTGTGCAAAAGTTTTGCTTCTGTTCTCAGCCTGTAAAATGAAAATCACCTTTGCTTTTGGAAAAATGGACTCATTTGCCCTTTATTACTTGTTATCATCAACCAGTAAAGGTCACTCCTAGGTCTTAGAAGCACACTTGAATTCATCCTGCAAGAATTATTTTTGTTTCATTTAAAAGTTCAAGAACCAAAAATTTAGCACCTCACCTACCTTGGAAGCATAGGAGCCAAAGTTTGACCCCCAGAACAACAACAACAACAAAATCATTAAATAAGTATCATTACTTTGTTGTAAAAATACACTATGAAAATCATGTTCATTCAACTTTATACTCAGAGACCTGTGTGCGTGTGTGTGTGTGTGTGTGTGTGTGTGTGTGTGTGTGTGTGTGCTGTTTTCAAAGCCTCAGACTACTTGGAATAATAATCCTTAATATTTATTGCCCATGTCCTTCGCAAAGGGATATTATGTCACAATCCCCAAAGCAAATTAAAATGGGTCTGGGGTTTGACCTTCTATCTCAGCCTTTTAGCACCAAGGCACAAGTTCTTGGATATACACTGCAGCCTCTTTGCACTTTCCTTCTGGCTGATTTTGATTTCCCAACTATTTGAATAGAAATCTCCACTGCTTCTCACATCCTCAGGGGAGCAGCCCCTGTAGAGGACTGTGCTGGATCGGAGGATCCGCTCACTCCAGTGAGCATCCTCCTGACAAGTCAACGCGCTGTCACTGCAGCGTGCTATGTACTCGGTGACCTTGGCACTGGGTGCTATGGACTGAAGATGTGAGGAAAGAGTAGAGTGCTTCCTCCATGTTCCTCACGCCTGCCGATTCAGCGCTGTGAGAGACCAGCACAGCCTGCAGCCCGTACAGGATCTGCTGGGCCGGGAGGTGGGCTGGGCCCAGAGGGCACAGGACAGGAGCCAGCGCGGGGTACAGGACGCTCTGGACACGTCATCCGCACATGTGGTCTCCCTTGCTAGCATCATTTCTAAGTCTACACTATTTAAAACATTGCATAACAATTCTAACACACATTAAATACATCTATAATCTGAACATAAGTCTGAGAAATGAAATAAGTTGACATTTTGCCTAAGAAGGAAGAATTTAATATCCTTGTTTTCTTTTTTGATTTTCTTCTTTATAGCATGAGTAATTTCCTAATTAGTGAGTCAAACTCCAACACTCAAAACACAGACAAGCAGAAGAAAGGCCACAAGTGAGGAACACATCTTAAAAATGGTGGTGACTATGGGAAAAAGTGAGAATTAAGTTGTGTCTTATACTGGTACAAATCCCCATTATGGAGTGCAATCATGATGTGTATATTTAATGTACCAATAAAGATTAAAAAATGGTGGTGACAAAAAATATTAGTGTCATGTGTTGTAATAAGTATTTTACTATATCCTGAAAAATAAAAAAATTAATAAAATTATTCCAGTAAAATTTCCCAAAGATAATTCATTATGAAAAGAAGAGTGTGTCTGAAAAGTGTGTCTCAGGCGCTGCTGGTTTCCAGCTCACCTGATGGCGGATACACTGGAGAGATAGGAGAAAATAAAGAGAAGCACCTCTAATTATTGTGCAATTTGCTTTAATTTAAATCAGAGTCTAATTTGTTGTCAGAGTAGATTAAAGGAACCTGCGAAAACAAATGCAATGTGCCCTTCAAAGCCAGAGGCTGAAGCAGTAATCCCCGCTACTGTCTGCATTTTTCCTTCCAGACGAAGTTTATTTTTAAAGCAGTAAACACAGAGCAATAAAAAATTCAAATCAACACAGATCTCAACTTAAAATCATTACGTGGGCATCCAAGTCAATGCTGTAAACAGCAGTACCTCCACTTCATTTTCTTTTTTTAGTAAGAAATTAAAACTGATTTATAGCACAGCATTCATTGGTGCCTAATCTGGAATACCTCTTTTTATTAATATCCTACTAAACCCCAGGAAATGATGCCATAGGGCACAGATTAGTGCCAAAATACACATGAAGCCAGTTGATTCTGTTTATTAAGACCATACAAGGTCCTTGACCCTTTGCTGTGAGCAGACTCAGGGCCAGCTGGCTCTCGGGTGTTCGTTCGGGCAACCAGTCCCCTCATATCTGTAGCAACTTCGCCTTTCATCAGGTCAGAGCGAACCCAGGGTGTGTAGAAGCCCAGTGGAGGCGAGCAGGACTCTGCCTGGAGTGGTTAGCCGCGGGGCGCGTGGAGTACGCCGACAAGGTATCCACGCTGCAATCGAGGGCTCACCAAAACCGGCTCCTAAGTGTGCCAGTCCTGTAAAAGAGCGGCTACGCGAACTGTACCACCCCCAACTGGCTCTGTTCTCCGAGAAGAAAATGTGCGAGACCTGAAAGCAGGACCTGACGTTGAAGCTTTTTATGGAGTGGGGGCGGGGAGTCCTTACACAGGACGGATGACACAACTGGGCAGAGCGGGAACCTGTAATTCACAGGCCTGTAATTTTTTCTGTGACCTCTCAGACCAAAGAAGCTGCAACCTCAGTTTCTAGCAGCGCTGGCGGGAGCAGCGGCATCGTATGTATTTTCAAAACAGTTAACCTCAGCATGTCTTTCTTACTTTTTCCTTTTTTTTCTTCCGCCAAGAAAATCAGCAACTTGAATTTAATTCTCTGAAGCTTTCGTTGTTGTGCTTATTTGTGTTTCCACAAGTCAGTGATTTATATCATAAAGGACTAAAGGACTCGCAGGATTTCAGAGGCAGTCAGTGGAGCAATTGTCAAAAATGCCACAAAAACGATGACTTCATAGAAACAAAAGAGCAGCGAGAATGAGTTTCTTCTATAGGAGCCTCTCCTCGGGAGATGGTACAACCCTCTGCAACCCCGGAAAAGGACGCTTTCAAGGCAGCGCGGAGTAAAGACCTCTCACACGACCACAGGTTTCACATCTGAATGAAACAGTTTGCCTGGTATTGTAGAAATCGGTATTTTACAATAATCCTTCCCGTGACCTGGTGTTATATTACTAATAAGAGAGATGGCAGCCGACACTACAGCCTGATGGCTGCACCATGAAGGGGAGCTGGTGCAGTACAAGAACCCCAGCTCAGTTCGCATGTTGAACCCTGGTCTCCACTGTTGGACTACTGGAGGTCTTTATGGAAGTAGCTACATGAGGGCTCCTGATGGTAGGGCGATCAGTCTATGGTCAACAGTCTATGGTCAAGGCAGGGTGGAATGGCAGAGGGGCATGGAGGCAGGGAACAGACCATGACAAAGCAGGGTGGTCAAAGGCAGCAAGCAGCAAGTAAATAGCGGGGACCCTCCTCTGTCCCTTCTGTCTCATCCAGCCTCCCCACACACCCTTGATCCAAGGATCACACACCTGAGACTCCACTACCTCTGATAGGCTCCATCTGTGACCGCATACGGTGTGGGAGGACAGCTAGATGAGGACCGTATGGCACCGGAAAGGATTTCCACAGAGTCTGACCTGCCCCTAAGTGAGAACACAGCTAGCAGGTGCCATCCGCAGAACACAGTGCAGCCCTTCCCGGGAACCACTTTTATCTCCTTGGTCTCAGACATCCCAAGCTCCAGAACTAGGACAATCAGTTTTGGTTGTTTAGAACTCACCCTTTCAGGACATTTTCTTTCTTTTTTAAAAAAATTCAAATCTTTACTGGTTTTGTAAATATATATGTCATGATCACATTAAAAATTGAGAAATTGTAACAGTGTATGGCACAGTCCCTTTCAGGATATTTTCTTTAACATATGCAGACAGGAACCACCAGCACTTATTTACTGAAGTCAGAATTCACCCAGGTGTTCCCCTGTGAGCACAGCACACCTGCCGGCTGGGTACTTCCTGTTCCTTGGGGCCAGGACTCCCAGGTTGCACTACCTCCTTCTCACAGGACTGAAGTTTGCTCAAGTCTTTCCTGCACCAGCCTCGCCTCTCTATCCTTTATCTCTCTTCAGAATATGTCATTCCATCCTGCCGTTTGGAGGACTCAGTTACCCCCCTTAGTGTCTCTCTCTTCTTGTGTCCATGTTCAGAGATTCTAAACATTACATTTTTCAATATCAACTATTTAGTTTCCAAGAGATACCCATCTCAAAGTATGGATATTTAAAATATATCCTGGATATGGCCAGAGAAAGAGCTTACATGTATATTAATCCTGTAGCTGGCTTTGCCCTTATACATTCTGCTTCTAGCTTGATTGTCTATTAGGTCTGCATGAAGTAGAGCGTCCCATGAAGCAAAGCTGCTAGACCACCTCATCTTCCCAGGCCTCTAGCCTCCTCACAAACTCACTTCACCTTAGTGCTCTCAGAAGCAGGAGCAAAGACACTACTGGAAATGCTGGCGCATCTCCTTTGCCATCACTGCCAAGGAGGAGTGGTTTTCCACAGTCATCATTCATGTACCACATGTTTCATAGAATAATTCTGCTGAACCTGCTGTCAAAACCACTTAATAGGCTCCTATCTATTAATCCTGAACCAGTTGTCTTACTTTTCATGCTACAAAGTCCAGTGTTTCCTACTGTCCATTGTTGGCTTCTAGAAATGTTCATCCATGTTGTACACCTATACCTTTGGCTGACTTCTTTCACAACTTTCATCCAAAACAGAATCCATCTTTACACCCAAATAAAATGCTTTTGTATATTTTATCTTCTCTCTTACTTGTCCTTTAATTACATCAATATTTACTGAAACTTTATTTTTACTTTCTATCAGTTTTGCAAGTCTCAGTGACACAGTTATAACTTTCATTGGTCCATCACACCTACTGGTATGTGAAAATCGAAGATATTAAAGGTCAAATGTTCACATTCATGGTATAAGTCTACATTCCAGTGCCTCTGGGTCTAGCCAGTTTCTCAATGTATCAGTCAATATTTGCTAGAGAAACAGATAGAACACTGTATAATACAGATACATAGATATAAATATAACACCATATATATATATATATATATATAAGAGAGAGAGAGAGAGAGACATATGTCTTTACAAGATTGGCTTACAATGGCTACTCACGGGGTAGGATGAGGGAGAATATAGAGTTCTCTCTGTACACTAGAAAGCAGAAATTCAAATGACGCTCCCTACTGTATGCCATGAGTCCACATCAGGAGAGTACTGGGCCTGCAATGGAAGGCTCAGAGTCTGGACTAGAAGCCAGGAAATTGCATCTTTATCCAGTTATCTGTTTATGGATATATATGCTGTTTCCAAGATTGAACTATTTTGAATTGTGCTGCTGTAAATAAAGGTATGTGTGTGTCACTGTGATATGATGTCTTTACGTTTTCAGGAAGATGTGTAGACAAGGAATAGCTGGGTCAAATGAAATTTCTGGGTTTTGTTTTGAGTTATATTTAATTCTGCCTTACATTTTCCCTTCCCATCTTTTTCCCATTGTTAGCTCTATGGTCTTTACAAAACTTCATCCTAAATTTCCTTTGCATATCCACAATTTTCTCCACCTCATGGTTATAACCCCTATTCCACTTTCTATAAAAATGCTACTATTCCAGGCCATTTCCATTGCTTTTGCACCTGCTACTCATTTTTCAACTAATGTAACAGATTTTCACTATTTACTAAAGCAATGACCTTGGGACCAAGTACATGCTTTGAGAGCACAGGTCTAGTCCCTGATATCATGGTGCCCAAACTTTAGCAGGAGCAAACATGCACTAAGTGCATCTATCATCGCACTTTCAATCAATTCTTTGAGGTCAAAAAACAGAAATTATATTCGAGGACCTATAAATAGAGTAACTATTTATAAACTTTTGTCTAAGGAAATACTGAAGTTTGAATCTGAATGATAAGATTATGTTAAAATGTAAACAACATTTAGATTTATCAAGAAAAGACATTTCTGTATCTATTTCTAATTTTCTCTGCTTCAGAGACTGAGATTCAATGCCGAACAATTAGCAAGCATTTCTACAGATAAGAACACAGATCCCCAAGACCCATCAGCCTCTCCATCTGCTCACCCACACCTCACTCCAACGTGACAGAAGGAGGCTTTCAGTAATTAACTGGAAAAAGAGAAAGGCAGAGGTAGGAAGGGGTTGTGTGACGAGCTTTCCCAGGTCCTCTCACCTGACTCCCTCAACCACTGTTGCTGCTCCACAGGACCAGAAACCGATCCTTCAGCTGCCAGCACACATCCATCCTCCTCTCGGGGCCTTAAAGTTCTCTAGAGGAACAGAATCAAAGGAAATACAGATTTAATACCAGGAGATTTATTAAGTCAGCTAACAGCACTGATGGTGCTGGGTTCCACAAGGGCCATCCTCCTGTGTGATGGCAAATAACTGCTTAAACCAGAAAGTGAAGCTACAAAACAGAGAGACCAAGGAAGCAACAGAAGGCCAAGTCAGTGCCCTGGAAGCTCACTGATGTCATCAACCTGAGTTGAGTTGGAAAGCAGAAGAAACTCAAAACCTGGAGGTGGATGTCCACAGACAATGGTCTATTTAAGCAGCACAATCCGTGACCTGTTTTAATGTGGAAAGGCAGCACAGGATAGACATATCCAGAGATATAAGTAGCTTACTTTAAAGACACAATTTATATTTGTTTTTTTGTTATTTTGTTTTGTTTTGTTTGTTTGTTTGTTTGTTTGTTTTTTGAGACAAGGTCTCTCTTTGTAGTTCAGGCTGGCCCTGAGCTCACTATATATATATCCCAAGCCAGCCTCAAATTCAGAGCACTCCTCCTGTCTCTGCCTCCCAAGTTCTGGGATGACAGGTGTGAACCACCATGCCTGGCACTGTGGGTGTGAAGTATTGATTGCTAATGGGCGTGAGTCACTATGCCTAGCATTGTGGTATGTGGTTAGCTTGGATCAAACTCTGGACCTCACACTTGCAAGGCAGGCACCAGAACCACTGAGATAAATCCCCAGTCCCTGTGTGTGTTATTTTTAAGAGAGTTGCTGTTGGGGTTGTAGTGAGAAGAGGAGTTGTACTAACTTCACTCTGAGCTGGAAATGGAAGACAAGCAGGCATCAATATTTCCAATGAGAGTCAAAAACCAGCAAATAGGGACATGAGTTATAAAAAACAATGCCATACATTAACTCTGCCAGCCACTGTGGCAAACCCTGTATACTGGACATGCGATATGGTTTTGGAAGTTAGACCTTTATTTTGCCCATTGGGTAGATGGTGAAAGAGAGGAAGGAGAAAAATTCACTAGGCCTTAGCCAAAAGCCAACAGACACTAAGAATAAAAGAAGTTAATTAATCCTTAAAAATTTTGAAGTTGTAATTCAAGCCAAATGCATCTGAGTTCTTAGCTTTTATTCTTATAATTAAGTACACCTCATTTTAAAATCAAGATATTTACGGTATTCTCTTTGTGTTTTTGTTCTATTTCTTATATTATCTCCTTTTTGCCATATGAATGTCAAAGACTCTTAGAATAACATTACAATCTCTTTCTTAAAATATAAACAAGCAGCCAGAGATAAACTTATGTAATGTAACTTCATATTTAATTTTCCAGTTAGTTTAGAGTTAAATTCTGTGTTTAGAATCTGACCGAGGCTTAAGAGCTTTGAAACTGAGGGGCAAGTAGGTGCGGTGGATCTGTCTGAAAAGAATAAACAAACATATTGATCATCTAAATGCACATTAGGACATTCTGGGATGCTGAAGGGCAATGTGAAGACTAACGTCTCCATTAGGACGGCCTGACACTTGTGTTTATCATTTTGAAATCCAGCAATAACTGAAAGATGCTGCTAAGTTCAGTCATTAACACACTGGAGAAGAGATGTTCTCTGTACTTAACCTCTGTCTCTGTTATGTATCTCATATTTTACCAAGACTTCTAACCTCATAAGGAACTGTCTCTGTAACAGTACATAACAATTGAATTTCTCTAGAATTATTTAAAAAGAGAGCAATTTACTAAGACTCATCTTGATCATCACCAAGTAGAATTTCAATAAATATAAGATAGAAACTTCCAGGTGATGAAACACTAAATATGCTTACTTTAATTTAGATCACTTACTTATTTAGAAAATATTATTTTTAGATTAATGGTTGACAGTCTATTCATTTATGCATTAGTTCAGCAAGTATTCAATATGCATATAATTCTATATTAATAATAAACAGGAATATGAGAAATATTTCATGGTCTCTGACTTTAAGCCTCACAGTCCAGGAAAGAGAAGTTCAAAAGGATATTTAAAAATATATATTTGTCCATTTGTTTGTCTGTTTGTTTCTTTTTCTTTCTTTCTTCCTTCCTTCTTCCTTTGTTTCATCAGTTGGTGACTATTCATGTACATTGGTGAGAGAGTGCATAAGTTCACAGATACATGAGTCACTCTTTTATAAAATACCATGATTTGAAAAGTCTCAAAATTTAAAAATGTGGATATAGTAAGTTCTTTGAATATCTTGCCATATGTAGTTATAATAAATTTGGAATTTCATCTAAATGGAGAGAGAAAGACTATTTTTCGAAAGCCTCTCCCAGACAGAACAAGAGATAGATAGACAGAGATGAGAAGGGATCTACCAGGCGAGTGGCCTCACGTGGTCACAAGTGAGGTGTCCCAAGATGGGCATCAGTGCAGTGGACCACAGAGAAGTCAGGGTGCAGCTTCATCTAAATCAAAAAATACACGATGGAGGAAGCTGACAGCGCAGCTCTCAGATGCAGGCTGCAGTGTACACATTGCAGGGCTTCTGGTGAGAGTCCCAGCGTCAAAAATACCACAGAACCTGGAGTTTGACCTGCAAGGGCAGAGAGCGGAGCCTGGCTCCAGAAGAGAGATTGTGCTCACCCTCCTTTGCCTATGCTCATCCAGTTCCCCAGCAGATGGGAGGGAAGGGCTATGGTTCATCTACCTAACACATCATTCCTTTTCTGTATCCGCTTTACCTTCTCTCCATCCTCTTTCACGCTTGCTCTTTTTTGGGGTTCATCCTTGCAGTACACAATGTTTTGCTTTCCAGGTACAGAGGTGGTGCACGTACATAGCACACACCCAAACCTTTCTTCTTCTCTTGTCAAGGGAAGACAATTCCTCTTTACTCTACTTCATCTCTTGATCACTTTCTCTTCTGAGAATGATTTGTCTCCCTCCTTTTTATGATCTACCTTTTATTTTCTCCTTATTTTTATTCTGCATTTCCCCTTTAAGAGATACAATGTTATAGATAAGCTTGAGTGTCAATTTTATTTAAAAGTAGAATCTTAAAGTTCATCTATTTTCCTACAAATGACTCAAGTTTATGGCAGAGTAGTACTGCATGGTGTGTAAACATCACATTTTCTTTATCCCCTTTCATCTTTAATTAAGCAGTGTTTAATTCAATTTTAGAGTTTTGTTTACCTATAGATACGCTTCACAAGTAATAGTGATATGAATAATAGCTATAGCTTTGACACTAAAACACATGCTCTTATATGATATAAGCCACATAAAATACACATCATGTGAAAGTATTTACAATTTTTAGTACCTTTCAGTTACTTGTATAAGTAACTCATTCCTACACTAATGAGTGTGACTACAGGGATACATCTCAAAAACCAAGGTACCTTGCTCATCCAGCAAAACAAGGCTTTTCATTCTGTAGTCATTCCACCAAATGGAGTAGGGAGAATCCCCACATCTGTGATCCAGTATCTACCCCAACTCCATAATGATTTATGAGCAATATGTGGCAGGGAAAGAATTTAGTGGCATTGACAGTTTAATATACAATAAGTGAATAACAGTATTCATACAGATTTCATATGAAAGTAAAATCTGATAGTATATCTTATAAATATCAAATATTTCAAGCATTGCAAATTTATACATTACTTTATTATATTATAGTGTTTTGACAGTCACATTTCAGTACAACCAGTTTTCATTACTTTTAAGTATTTCTATTCCTTAAACCAATTAGCAAAGGAGTGTACAGGTTTTTGCATATTGCTATGCAGGTCCATGAAAAGCCCAATAATATAAAGTAATTAAAATTCCCTGTGAGTGGAGGATTTAGCTCAGTGGTTCCTATACTTGCCTTGCAAGCAAAAGGTCCTAAGTTTGATCCCTGGTAACCACACACCACAATGCCAGGTGTGGTGGCTCATGCCTGTAATCCCAACACTTAGGAGGCAGAGGCAGGAGGATTGCTGTAAGTTCGAGGCTGGCTTGGTCTGCATAGTAAGTTTAGGGCTGGCCTAAACTACGAAGTGTGATCTTGTCTTAAAAAAAAAAAATTCAGACTCTCTAACAGCATAATGGGAATGACCTCATTACTATGAGGAAATGGTGAAAGTCTTGATATTTTCACTCTTCCCCACTGGTGCCATTTGAAACAAGTGATCTTATTATCTCATTTTCATTGGATTAGTAGATCAGTCAAGCATATTTTGGAGCTTGAGAGCTTGTTTGGAGGTTCTAGCAGGGGATAAAGCTATTCATGTACCCTTGACCAAGGAAGCGGTCCTCCCTTATCAGAAGTCATTCTCTTCACACAGCTTTGGGAGCAATGCACACAGAGAAGTGAGGGAGGAAGGGGCCGCTGGCCTAGCAGGTCACAGCAGCCAAAGCAACACTGGTGATCAGTGGGTGACAGATGTAGCAGCCAGACTGCCCTGTCATCCAGCCATATTAGGATGTGTCTTGGCTCATCATGAAGCCATGGGCTGGGGACTCAACGGACTTCCAGCCCTTCTCCTGTCAGTGCTCTGCCTCTGGTCTGTTTTCTGGCCACTGTCTATGAAGAACCTTTGCTGTACTAGATCCTTCTACCATGTCAACCATTGAATGAATCCTAAGAGAGAATGAACTGAATCAAATGACTGTTTAAAGGTAAGGCTGTTGGATATTGTGTCCCAGAGATAGGAAAGCTGACGTGAGATGCTTTCTTGTTAACACAAAGGGGCACGTGGAGTGTAGACTGTTCACTCTTTGTGTTCTGCCATCATCCTTAGACAAGTGTCCATGTTACTGCCCAGCAGGTGAATGCTCCTGTGCTCTCCTAGGTTTCTCTATGATGCTCTTGTGGAGATGCTGTCAGAGTCAACAGTAATCGATTTTGCAACTCCAGCTTCCCACTCACTTCTGACAAAGAAATGTTTTCTGTCCAGTTGACAGAATTGTTTCACCAGTTCTATTGTCTAGAATTGTTTCCTGTCCCAGAAAGCAAATGCTTTCTGGCAGTTTTCTATTATTATTATTATTATTATTATTATTATTATAAGGTTTTTAGAGACAGGGTCTCGCTTTGTGGTTCAGGCTGGCCCTGAGCTCACCCTCAAGCTCACATCACAGCAATCCTCCTGCCTCTGCTTCCCGAGTGCTGGAATTACAGGCGTGAGCCACCATGCCCGGCACTGTGGTATGTGGTACTGGTTGCTGCTGGGGTGAGTCTCCACCCCCAGTATTGTTATGTGGTTACCGGGGATCGAACCCAGGTCCTTGCGCTTGTTAAACAGACGCCGAAACCACTGAGCTATATCCCCGGCCCCAGTTTTCTATTTTATGAGGCTGACCATTATTTGACACTTTTACCTGCCATTGACACAGACCATTGTTGGCTTCTTTACCACTAAGTGGAGGGTATGTAAGGAAAATGAAATCCAACATCCTCATCCTCATGTTGTTCCTGAGTTCCAGAGTTCTTTAGCCAATCTGGCTTCTTTCACACCCTCACCCTTTAGACAGGGTCTCACTAAATCGCCAAGTTGTCCAGGTTGGCCTTGATCTTTCAGGCCTCCGGTTTCCTTCTGCCCTAGTGCTGATAGCAGAAGTGTTCCACCACCCATGGGAGTTCAGGTTAGACACAAGATGTCTCCCAAAGCTCTCACATCTGAAGGTAAGGCTGGTCAGAAGCAGCAGAACGGTGTGCTCTCCGCTGTGGACCCTCCTGCCTTGGGGTGAACAGCTTACTTCTACCACACCCTCTGCCCTCTGTTCCTACCGTGGGACTCAATGGCCATGGACTGAAACTATGATCGAAAATAGCCTTCTCTACACTATGGTCTGCAGTACTGTGTTCCACCAATGAGAAAGAGGCTAAGGCACCTTGGTCAACATGTTTGGTTGTTGTCTATACTTTTTACATTAATGCTTTGGATTTCTTATTTGTACAAGAAATCAAGGAATTTGACTTTTATTATTTGGCACAGTCTGGATTGTGGAGACTGAATACTGATGGAGTGCATGTCCCAGTAGATCTGTATTCCTTCCAAAATGAAGATCATATTCAGATACTTGATATGAAATTTTGAAAAGAATACTTCAGAAGAGCTATTGCTTTCTTCATTCAGGAGCCAAATGACCTCCAGTTGTCTTTTTTTAATGTAACAAAATCTGTACATATTTCTTAACTCTCTCCAACTAGAAAGCTAAAAATAACAATCAATACCTTTGGAATGATCACTTATCATCAAGATTATGGGCATTTAATACCACTTCCCAGAAAAGAATGTTAATATTAGGGAAAGCCATATCAAGTATTTGTGGGAACACATTTGTCTGTCTTTGCAGTTCTTCTAACGCTACATGATAAAATAAAAGCAGCAATCTAGGTGTTATAAAGACAAACTAGCTTTTTCAACAACATTTCACAAATGGTAATCATTTTACCAAAGAGGATCTTCAATTTTCAAAATCATCTAGGGATATATATCTCACTATACATATACACAAATACATATTATATATAGATACACAGATATATTTATATATGATGTGTGAATATGTACAATAAATATGATAGTGTGGAATTTAATCTCTTTCTATAGGCTGCATATTTTACACATTTTGAATGATGAGGTTCTCATAGAGTTCTGCTTGTATTTTGGATGCTGATTTTAGTAAATATTTAGAAATTAACACTTACAGATCATATTAATAATTTGGGTACAATAGCTTCAATGCTTCTTGTCTGAACCAGTCATATCAGTTATGGTCAGATATTAGCTTAACACTTGCTCAGCAAAAATGAGCGCAGGATGTGCATGCTCACTGCTGGATGTTCTGCGAAGAGAAAGGAGGAGGAGCCTATTTCTTCCCACCTCCTTTTCCATAGGGTGCTGGTGGTTTTGTCATCCTACTGCTTGGCTTGTGGTGCCACGTGGGATATGGCAGCTGGGGCAGTTCATGTGTAGCAGTGCTGGCACGTGTTGCCAGCAGGCATGAGGCCCTGCTCAGCTGTGAGGAATGGAAAAAAGAAGAAACAAAACTAATAGCCACAAGTAAATAGTAAAAAGTAAACAAAGGAGAGATGGTAACTTAAATTAGGAAAGTATATTTGACATGCAATGATAGGATAATTAAATATAAATATTTAGTTTGGAAATATTTATTGTAATGTTATGAAAATAGTGCTAGTGTGATCAAAATAGAGGTCCCAGGAGATATTTATCAAGGCTTTATGATAGAAAAGATGATGAAGTAAAACTCAAAGAAAACCCTGAAAGCCAGTGCAGATGTTTATACATGTGCATACACTCACAGACGGACACCCAAATAGACACAGAAATGTGCACAGCACAGAGATTGAGAAGATGAAGGACAACTGTGTTCAGTTCAGTACTCCTGGGATTAAGGATCAAGAGTGAGCAATGTCAGATCTTTGCTTCTTAAGTGGCTTGTCAACAACAGCCAGAATGCTGGGCTGACTTTAAGCCATAAAAGTTGGACAATTGTGCTCATAATATCAGAGTATATCAATTAGAATAAAACTTTTCCAGAAGCATTTCCTTAGAGGACTCTGGTTTGGAAGTTATATTGCTACTTGACTCCGTTAGCAGGATTTCCCTTGACATACTAAAATACATTCAGAAATATATATCCCTATTATAATTACATCACAGTTTCAAAAATCTCATCGGTTCTTATATAAATCAAGAGAAAGAAAAGGTAGAAAATGTTAATATGTCAACCACAGTCTCTTCGGTCGGACATCACACTGACAATCACCAGTTCTTGTGGAAGGATGTCTGTTTTTGTAGGATGATTTCTCCTATGTATCAAGTCTATATAAGTTCCTTTTTAACCTCTACAAGAAAACAAATTAGTGTACTATATGTGTTTTCATCTATTTTCATTGATTTTTATTTCAGATCTATGTGAATGACCCAGATGTACTTCTGTGTTCAGAAAAGTCAATATTAATGATGTAGGGAAACTGATTAGCATTTGGAAAAGGAGTTTAAGCCAATTACTTATGGCCACATAATATTAAAGACTTGACTATATCGATGGTTTGTTAAATTGACTATTGTAAGATACAGGATTCAGAATCACACTTGATCCTATGTATTTTAAGCACTGTTGTAAGTTAAAAGACATCAACTGGAAAACATTTAGGTTACTAAACAAAGCAAGAAATATTGTGAAGTGGTTACAAGAGATGAAACTTCAAACAGTTGCTGGAAGCACTATTTTTAAAATGAATATGAATTCATAGAAAAGAATAATATATTTATGAAAACAAGGATGGGAATGTTTCTAAAAGGTTGAATGTAATATTTGAGAATTATTTATGGTTTTAGTGCAAATATTTTTTCATTTTTATTTGGATATTCCACTTGGAAACACAAGAAAAATGTTAATGTGTTTCCCACAGCAACTTGTGCATACATACATGGAGACAAATACAATTGAAGTACTGCACTGTTTTCATAGAGAATTTCAAGTTTATGTATAATCATTTCAAGAATTTATTAAAAAATACCCTTTTGGAAAATAAGTCACTGAGTGGAAACTACTTACTCCAGTGTATTAAGTATTTTTAAAGTTAAAAAATGATTGTTAAATTTCATATTTAGAAAAGGACACTAGAATTAAAAATTAGAAATAATAGGTTTCCTTAGATGAAAATAAATGGCTACACAAAAATGAAATAGCTTTGTGAATATATGCATAAGAAACTTATTTTCTCTTCATAAAATGTTTATATGAATATCAAGCCATTAATATAAAAAATTCAATCTGGATTTTATTTCCATTGTTTAAATAAGTTACTATATATATTACTGAATTCTTAGAACTTTAACATGTAAGTTTTTACTTCTTTTGAGGGATCTGAGGGACCTACTGTGAAATTTTGAATGTGTGGTGCCTTCTAACATTTTGGTCCACCTTTGGCAATCACAATGCAATACATCTGCAGACAGTATGGATTCTGTTTTCCTCTTAACTCTAAAAATGTGAACTTCAAAAGGTCCACAGAAGATGTATTGGATTCTAGCTAACGTATCTGTCATGCATAAGAACTAGTTAACTAATTTGCTTGCTTTGGGGTCATTTTTCTTAGAAACTATATATAATTCTTTGAATTCAAACTCGTAAAATCTGTTGATGAGATTCAGCTTCAGAGGGATATTTCCTGACTCATAATATTTCAAAAAACACATTTCTGGAAACTTGAACATATTAAATCTTATTAATACAGAGGTCTGGAGCAATCATTATTGAGTTGTCATCAGAGTCTACAGAATATAAATCTAAACAAATGCGTTGAGTATAAAAAGAATTCTTTATTAAAACCACCTTTGTTTAAGGTTCTCTTACCTCAGTGTGTGACTGCAGCATGTTTAAACATGGCTCTCCCTCATGTACTGGTAACTGGCCACTGCTCACTTGCATTTCATCAAAACTGACACCACCAGGGACTGAGAAGGGCTTGAAAACAGCACTTTTACTTTCTTTCAGGGTACAGCATGACAGAGTGAGCATCTTGGAAAATGAACTTGTCTAAAAAATAGAAGGTAACTTGTCATATAATTTAGACAACTAAATGGCTAAATGTCCACAGTGTGATTATTTCCAATTAATAGCAATGTAGATTGCTTCCATTGAACCATAGAGTTGGTTTCTCCTTGCTTTTGGCCCTTTCCATTTCCTTCGTTATCCCATTCCAAAAGATGAAATCAGCTGTTAGCTAAATCTCCGTTCTTTAACCAGAGTCATTTATTTAATGAAATGAACCCAAGAGTTCCACGTATTGTTGGTTGACTTTGTCAGGCTGTTTAAAATGCTGATATTTGATCCTTGCAAAATACAACAGTCTTCAAAATGTGTTTCCAAAGAAATGTAAAGACTGAGCTTCAGACTTGCAGAGATTGTTAAACGTGATTTGCTACAGCTCACGTTATTGCAAGGTGGAGACAAAATCTGCAGGAGCCAATCAGCTTTTTATTTAATTCATTGCCCATAGCAACACATGAGCTAATAAAGCTAGTATTAATATGTGGCCATTGTGCACAATAATTCTTAAATATAAGGTTCACATTTTGAATAGGGTATTTATAAGATACCCAGATATAGAAAACTCTGATTTCACCATTGCTTGTGAAATTTTTTTAAGCCAGAGAGGTAAATGTATTTCCAAGATCTTATTGGCCAGGAAAGGCAGGTCCAGTGGTATTTCATTTCAAAATGAGGAAGGCTCTATCAAATGAGAGGAACACAATGGCCAAGTCACGTGCGGGCACTGCCCTGCTTTCCAAGATTGACATAAGGAAGCAATTCTAATCTGGAGAGAGAATCAGCCATCATCCTTGCCTGGGAAGAGCCTTCCGTTAAGAGAAGGTAGAAGAGATTCTACTTCCCGTGGTATGTTTGCTACTTTTATTCATATTTAAACTATATCAGTTACATTGTATGCAGTAAGACTATAAAACTAGCCCAACCTACTTTTATAGTTTTAAGCTTTATTTCCACATTCTTCCAGATGGACAGAATGAAGATCTGAACTGGGCTACACTGACCTTCCTAAACACTGCTCTGTGGCTGTGCACTCACAAGTACAGACATTGCAAAGGTGGTCTTTGTCTAGACATTTGCAGGGAAACCAGAACATCCTTTAAGTCCTCTTGAATATGTTCTGAAACTGACCATGTGCCAACCGCACTACAATTTTCAAAGTTGATTTTAAGGAGAGGTCACAGGTGAGGGCAAACTGTCTGTGACAACAGCTAGAAAGAGTCTACCTAACTCCAGTCTATCAGGCACTTGATTCCAGGAGTTTAAGCTCTCAACTCTATTTTTTTAAGTTATGTTACTTGCCAATTGCATTCAAGACACATTCTCATGCATTTCCAACCCAGTTTGAGCCTTGAGGGTTAAGAATGATAATAGGGGTTCAACTCAAGTTTTCGTTTTCTGGTTTATTTTTCTGCAATCCTGTAGTGTCCTTCTATGTGATTGTTTTGAAGGGTTTACAAGTGATGTGGTTGGAGATCAATTAATAGGAGACAAGGTCTTTGCCTGGACTTGCAGATTCGGATGTGGAAGCCACTCTCCACAAGGAAGACCCCAGGTTCTGGCTGCGGACTTTCTGCCCTTTATTTTTCCGCCTGCTTCACCATTGATCCTGGGAAGCTGAAAACCCTTTTTGCAACGTGCACCTAGCCAAGACAGGGCTGTGGCTTCCCGAGGAGGCATCACATTTGGAAATTCAGTCATTTTTTAAGGTCAATTACCCTATAACTTTTTATACATACAAATTTGCTTCAGAATATGCCAATTAATTAACATGTTAAACCACCAGTGCATTTCACAAAATTGCTTAAAGGAAAATGTCACCTCTGAATTCTTGAAAAGAAAATCTTCAACAATTCTATGGAGGCCCATTTCCTTCTAAATTCGGTTTTATTGTGTTTCTCATGACTAACATCACTTTCTCCAATCACATTAAAGACTTATCAGTTCCCATACATAGCAGAATATGGATAAATTATAGTCCTACTTTGTTTGAGTGTGAAATAATTTCTATTGTTGTGTTTTGGAGAATTTATCACTCTTATTTTATTTATATCTTCATTTTATAAACTACAAACTTTCATGTTGATGTGGACTAACCCTATTTCGCTCCTTTTCTCTACAATAAATTTTGAAATTATTTATAGTTGAAAGTTTTTTAAAGAAAAATGTGAGAGAAAGGATCACCAAAATGAGCTTCTTTAGAAAAGAAATTACAACCCAAAGGGATTATAAATTGTGAATTTTTGAAACAACAAAATCAAATAATTTCCAGTGATTTTTCATTGTAGTGTATGCAGCTATGTTTCTTTAAAATGTTCACATCCAGCAGTAAATGGAGGAGTTATGTGCTCTATAAACCAAAACAAAGTTGAAATTTCAAAGGAATAAAATCAACCGGAAATAAGTAATAGCTCAGCATAAGCTTATTTTTCACATTGAATAAAATAGTGTTATGAATCACTTTATTTTCCATTCAGGAAATAATTTTCATGCTTTTTTCTTTCTTTGTTATAATTCATTGAAGAACACAATTTAGATGAGTAGAAGAATTTGAATAATAATCTGAGGACCTATATTTCACCTTCTAAATCCAGGACTATTAACATCTTTATCGTATTGACATTGTCTGTGCATATAAGATTAAACAACACTATGAACCAATGAGCTAAGACTTTCTTGCGCGCAATTTTGAGTACCTGAGCTTGCTAGGCTTTTAAGTGTGCAATCCTTTCTCCTAACTAGCATGTCATTTGCAGAGTTCCTGAAGATCACAATATTTCCATAATCCTGACTAATAATCAATTCAAGCTCAAATTTACCAAGTAATTCTCCAGGCACATAAATTATTTGAAAAATATACATTTATTTAGTTTTCAGATGTTCTTGTATACATGTTAGACAATTAGTCAAAAACTCCCTGAAAAAAGTAGTGATATGGTGTCATGACTGAACAATAAATATATAATTATATACAAACTCTGGAGAGTTACCAACTTAGAGTATCACTCTGAGATTAGATGGTCCTAAGTGTCTTCAGTGATGTACCCTGCTTCTTGTCAAAAAATCTCATTTATTTAAGGGTTCTCCCTTCAATTTGAGAAGTTTTAAAACTTTGACCCCCTATTAGATAATTCCATCTACTTTACTTTTAAATATCATTGTCAGATAATATTAAAATCTGTTTCCACCTAAGGTTAGATTCACAAGAGTTGTAAAAAATAAATGTCTATTATGTGAATTCCTTTTTCTACTCTTTCCATTAATACTTTGGGTTATCGCTTCATATCGCTCTGCGAACTGTTAAGTTCTCTTTTCCTTTTTTTCTGTGTGTGCCTGTGTTGTGCGTGTGTGTGTGTGTGTGTGTGTGTGTGTATGTGTGTATGTGTGTGTGCATATATCCATGCATTTGTATGTGCATATGTGTGTGTGCCTGTTCGTGTGTGATGCTGGAGACCAAGCCCAGGGCCTCCTCTATGTAAAGCAGTGCTCTGTCACTGACCTACAATAACCAACCATGACTTTTTGCTTCTTCTTTGTATTGAGTGTCCAGGGGTTGATTATCATTTCGTAGTTATGATGTTATTTAGTCTTCTTATATAAATTCATGTCTTCTATCAAATGTGTATATCTTTTATCAAAATTTAAGCCATCAGTTACCACTACTTTTATACTCTTTTAGCACTACTTTTTTTTAAAATTTTGATATTTTAATGGTATATCACTTGTTTTTTTCTGCCACATCTTGAAGCCCTATGATTTTTCTTCTGTATTTTCAGAGAATTTTATTTCTCGGTTGAAACTGCACTCCTCCTCTTCATCTGTCTGTCTTCAAGTCCTTCATTCTTTCTATCCTGTAATCAGTGCACAGTTCCTAAACTCACAAGCCAATTGTTGCACTTTTTTCTTCATTATTTTATTTTTAAAATTTGGTAATTATCATTTGTGTATTTTCTGTAACTTTTGCTTCTTTGGTGATAGATTGCATGTTTAACTTTTTCAAGAGACTTTATAATTGCTTGCTGTTGCATTCTTGAAAAATAATATTAAAAAGCATAATGAATAATTCCAACAAGAAATCCATCTCCATGCTTTTATATGTTTTTGTTTGTTTGTTTCATGTTGTGAATTTTCTGTTTCTTTTTAGATATTTTCTATAAGACTATATAGCACTTACAACTTTATGATATATGCTTTTGTTTTAGCTGGCCTTACCCTGTTTATGTTTAGTGTATGTGTTCTGGCCTACTTTGGGCAGCTCTAATTCCATCAGAAGTTTCATTTTTCCAGTCTCCCTTGGACTCTTGCTTTCTTTTGTTTATCTGGGTCAGTTGGAGCTCATGATACTATCTGTGGTTTGTGCTTGTGGAGTAGGAGTTTCCCAGAGGAAGGTCCCTGGATCTTTGAGGAGTGAGAGAACTTCAGATCCACCAGAATCCCACACTCAGGTGCCTCCTGGGAAATTTCCCAGTGAAAGAGAGAGTTTCAGGAATCTGGGACAATGTGGTCTCTGTGGTATTTATTGTACTAGGATTCTCCTTGCCTTTGAGATGATAGACATTTTTACATGTAATATCTAATGGTTTACTGAGTTATGGAAAATCCTGACGGAGTCCGAATACTCAGTATACACTTACTGGAAGAAGCAATGCTGTTTCAGATTATTTGTTTTTATTTAGCACAAGTTCTCACTGTCTGTGTAGTGTGGAGCCCCAGGAGAGGCCTCACACAGCTTGTTCTGAGGAAGCACTGCACTGCATAGGCTCAAGGGGCACATAAAGGAGTTTGCAGGCCTCTTCTAATATTTCAGCTGTCTTTTACTTTCTGTTTTAAAATTCTAGATACTGTGTTCCAGGATATAATTCAGTTTCCTATAAAGCATTCAATATCTGATTTTGATCGGTACAGTGTTTAAAACTTGCTTTTCCAAGGAGCTTAAAAATCACGCAACAGCCAAGTTTTTGTCATAAAAATCCATTGGATACTTGTTTGAGGAGAGGTTTTACATATGTATATATAAGCACAGATATATTGTACATACATATCAAATGGATAAACTTATGAATCCTAATGCAATTCATAACTTGGCATCTTGTAAGATTACATAGCTTGCCCTCATATTCTACGAGAAAACTGGTATTAAATACATTATTGTAATGGCTTAGCTCCTAGGCATTCTTGAATTGCCATCTGCCAATGACTTTGTTTTCAAATGATGGTTCTTTGAGGCATGGTGGGACATTAGGAGGTTTGATCTAGTTGGAGCAAGGTCACGATGAGCATGCCCTCAGTGTGACTGTCTATGTCTATCTGCCTGTGTCTTTCTTTCTTTCTCTCCTTTCTACCATCACATGATGTGTGACTCCCATCTTCCCACCAGTTGGTCTACTTTCCTTCATGCCTTCAAATAACAAAGTAACCAGTGGACTGAAACCTCTGGAGCAGGGAGCCCCGTAAATCACTCCTTCCTTGCATTGTTATGTCAAGTGCATTGTCATAGTCGTGGCAACATAATGAACACAACAATCTTACTCCTTCGGCCTGAGTTCCAATTACCAGAATTCACACAAGTGTTTCCGCATTCAGAATTTACAAAGACACAGATTTTTAAACTTTGGGATAAAATTCATATTACATTGCTTTACTTTGCTCACAATGCTAGCTTTATTGTTTTTAAGGAACTTTGAACAATTTCACAATGGTTTAAACTTGTTAATATGTGTGCCATTAACATTAAGACCAAAAAATGTAACCTTAGTTTTATTAAAAGATCCTACCAAAATAAACCACTGGATTCAACTTTGACTACATATTAAAACTTTATGAAATATTTAGATATTAACTGATAAATTGCCCCTGCAGGCGCACCTTGGTTCACCAACTTACTGTGTTTAAAAGTTCTAGAAAAGACGGCATGTCTATGATTGTGTGAGAAAGATGGCCACAGTTGTGTGTGTCACCCAATGAAGAGTTCACAAATAAGAACAAAATATTGAAAAACACTAAATTGTTTACAAACAGAAGTGTTCTTGAACTAAGGTATCATGGTTTAAAAGTCTATATCAAATCTTTCTAAACATATTTTAATATTAAATTCCCAGCATTTTTTCAGGCATGTTAGCTTTCTTTGTAGAAAAGTATGCTGGTTACAGACAAGCAATTTCAATTTACACTGACTACAGGACTGTAACATAGCCAGCAATGGAGCTAACTCATGTTGAGCAGATATGCATGGTGAGATCGCATCACACCAGAGGAGGCGCAGACAGCAGGAAGGTTGCATTCAAACCTTGGTTATAGTTACTGAAATAATTGTAGGATGTGTATTCTGCCCTTTCCACTGTGTGAAGATTTTACTATTCTAAAACTGAAGCTTTAGAAAAAATGAAGAATAAATTTTCAGTGTCTGAAATAGGATACTATAGTTCTCTCACATCTTGCCAAGAAATTTTGGGATTTCTTTTGCCCTGATATTTTCTCATGAATGTATTACCCCTGAATGTCATTATTTTTCTGATGGCTGCTGTCCTCATCTATGGGTGTGTATAATTAACTATTATTAAAGACTAGAACAGACACACACACACACACACACACACACTTATAGGATTCCAAGAGTTCACAATTGTGCTAGTAGTTTCATATATAAAAATAGCCATGAGTTTCAAAGTGATTATCTCCCTTACTTTAATGAGATAAAAATAGATCAGGAAGATACATAGGAAATTCTGTCTTATTTGAATACAAAAAAATCACCACATCTGTATTAGGAACTCTGAGACAAAAGAAGACAGATTTTATGATGTCAGTGAGCAAAGAGGATTCAGGACAACTAGAGACCAGCATGCATGACATTGGAGCAGAGTCCATGGTACTGGAGGTTCTGGAAGTGTGGCCCCTTCCAAGCTGTGTCTGCTGCTTAAAACTCCAGATGCTTCTATGAACTGCATGGTCTCCATGCAGAGAGCAAAAGTCACCGATTACTTTACACATATATTTTTACAAATAAATTTTAATACTATCTGAACTAACAACATTTCCATTAAAATTTTATCATAGTTTTCTCAGTCAAAAAATGAAATATAAAACTGGTTATAGAATGGCTATAAATTACTGATTCTTTTTCTTTTGGTACCAGGATTGAAATCCAGACCTTGTGCTTGTGAGACACTGGAAATACTGAGCTAAATCCTCAGCCCTTACTGAAGCTATTAATGTGAGGAAATAGCATTGTGATTTGGGAGCAGCAAATGTTCTTTGGAGATGCATGCTTAAATACTTAGTCTGGAATTATTATAAAGTTTATAATGTACCTTTAAATGTCACATCGATAAATAGGTAAAAGGGTATGTATGTAGGTAGATGTAGCAGGAAGGTAAATTTTTCTATTCTTTTGACTTTACAGTATGTTTGACATTATTTATTTAGATCAGCTGGAAAATATTTTGTAATTTCTGAGAAATCTAAGAGTTCTCCATACAAAGCCTTTGTCCTATTATTGCCTCACTGTTCTATTTTATGTACCCTTTCTCTTTCTTTATTTGTTCTTCAAAGATTATTTTTAAGTGTGTCCTATATGCAGCCCACTCTCCTACCACACCCAAGAGTCCTGGCTGTGGCCAAGAGCTCCAGCTTTCATCTGAGAGCTCCAGCCCACTGTCCTGGCCTGTGGGATGTGGAGTCCCAGCCACTATGTACACCAGTTCCTTGAAAAACACTCCAAATGGAAACATTCTCTATTTTTACTGCTGCTTCTGCTTCTCTGCTGGAGCCCGAGGGACATGCTTGTCCTCAGGTGCGTATTGGAGGATCAGTGGTGCACATTGTTCATGAGCACGAGGTAGAGATGGGGACGGAGGACACGTAAGTGCAAATGTCCCTGCAGAGTCAGGCTGGGGAAGGTGCTTCCATGGCACCTACACTGCAGGGGTGGAGGAGGGGATCTGCCGGAAACAGAGAAACTACAACACAGAGAGGGGCTGGCGGGTTTCTCCTATACCATTAAGCGGGCTTTTGTCTGGATTTTCTAGAAATGGGAATAAAATTGTTTTTATCAGAACGTGGGGTGAGGTTGGACCAAGGATCCAAATTTTTACTTAGGAATAGTTTGAGAGATCTATTGTTCAACTTGTTGACTGAGTATAGTGACTATGCATTGCCTTGTGGAAGATGAGGAGACTGGATCTAAAATGTTCTCCACTCAACACAGTAACTATGCGTGTAAAAACATTAGAGTGGTTAATTAAAGTTAGTTATTGCACAAACCATGCTGCACAGTTTCATACAATCTCATCTTTCAGCTAAATAAATAATACAAATGAAAGCAACACACTTTTTAAATGGGTAGGCTGAGGAGAAGTTAGAGAGCTCTACAAAGGTTGAGACATGACTTATGTCTCCTGAAGGCAAATTTAGGAAGCACAAAGATTGTGGTGGGGCAAAGATTCCACCAGGAGTCCAATTCACAGGCCTGCTCTAGGCAAAAGGAAGGTGAATGCCATGGTTTCAATAATGGCTCAGACTCTGGATGTTTTGAAAGTGAAATGAATGAGATTTATTCTTACATTAAGTGTGGCTTCCAGAAGAAAGAGGAGCCAAATCTGACTCCAGATTTCCACCTGGGAAAGTGGATTAAGTTACCTGTTATTGAGGAGGAAAAAATATCGTAAGTGAGCTGGTGAGAAGTAACCAGGGGTCTCCTGAACTCACTGAACTTAAGAGTCATCTCCAAAGCATGTTTGCAGAAAGCCGCTCTTTCTTGCTAGCCTTCCCCTTGGCTCCTATGGCCCTTGGGAATCACATCTACACCAGAGGGTATGGCCAGAGGTGAGTTTTAAGAAGCCATTCCAAGTCAGGTGACAAAATGTACAAATATGGAGTCAAGAAAGTAGCAGTCATGATTGAACAGCTGCAATTTACCTTGCATGCTTTAATAGAAGGCTCACAGACAGAGTAGTTACATTAGACTTCCTGTGTCAACAGAAAGCAGCCCCTAATGTCATCATCCTCTCATTTCCTGCAATATCCTCAACCAATATCTACATTTGATACGTCTTCCTTCCCTGAATAAATTATTCCTCATAAGTTGCTCTCCTTCTCTGATCTGCGAGAATGAGAACATAATTTACATTCAATTGCAATCCCTTTGAAATAGAAGTGACTGGTTTTTCTGACCGTTCCCTGGCCAGCTGTACTGATTTGGAGCGTGACCTGTTTCAGCATTTATATTTTCTCTGAAAATTTCCAGGAGAAGTAGAACATGGGTGAAAGCAGCCCAAGGTTATTTTTCCCCACTGGTAAGAAAAGACAAATTTGGTACATTTGAATGAATTTACTATGCCAAAAGTATGTGCTCATTATATTAGAAAAAGATTCACTATTGCATGTAATTGAATTCTGGTTAATAATAGTCACAATTTTGAGAACTATTCCCATGAAAAACTCTTTGCCATCATTGATCATGATAGAATTTGGAACTGAAAAGTCCATTAGGCTGGCCCCCAAATTCAAGAATATTAGCAGAATCTCTTCTACCCTAAATTGTACATATATTTTAAAAATTATGTTACTTTATATCCATTCACAGCAGAGTAGTAGAGACGGGCTCCTGATGAGTAGAAGATGGAGCAGAGGAAACTGTATTTTATTTCCCATTCATGCCTCTTAGCTATATATGGTTGATTTTGTTCTGACATTTTGTGTCAGAAAATAAATGTTGGAGCAAATCTTAATTTAAATAACATTCCTGAAGTCTTATCTTTTCTGATGCATACTGATTATGCTACATGTTCATTTCCATTGACATGGAAGACAAATCTTTATTTTTTACCCTCTGTATGAAACTTTCTGGCCATAAAGGGTTTTAGAATACAGATATTTGACTCTGGGTACATAATGATTCCAACACATGGGCCAAAATAACTGAATTCTCTGCACATACTGAAAATCCAGACAGTGCAGTACACAGAGAGTATTATAGATGAGACAGAAAGCAAAAGTATCCAGAAAACCTTGGTAAATATGTATATTTACCTGTAAACATATAAATACATATATATGTATTTATGCATAAACACTGATTACAAAGTTCATATTATCATCTTAAAATTTTTAAAGGTTTTTAAAAATAAAATACATCTTCTATCATCTTTAAATATATGTCCTAAGATATCCCATTAATAAAATAGTGTGCCTGAAGGCATAGCAAAATCTAACAAGTTGGTTTTGGCATGGGGTATTGAGTGATTTAAGCTGTCCATTGAAAGCCTCCCTGGGCAGGTGCTGGCTTCAGAAAGGATGTGGGGGAGGGAGCACAGCCAGGGCTCAGCTAGGGTTTGTAGGACAAATACCAGAGAGTGAAAAGTATTGATAACTTTGTGCACCTCGACCTTCTCCTGGATGCTCCTCAGAAGCCAACACAGGCAGTATGCTGGGTGGGTTCCAGTGAAACTTTATATACAAAATGAGGTGGAGACCAGATTTGTCTGTGGGCCATACTTAATTAAACTTCCCCTAAAATAGAGATGTACTCGTTTCATTCTTCAGGCTTTTACCATGTCGAGGACATGTGGGTTCAGAATGTCTAATGGTAGAAAAAAAATCCCAGGCTAAATGTAGTTATGTGGTATTGTAAATATATGCTTATTTTTTAAAAAAAGGCTTTATCATTCTCCTCTGGCAATTTTTTTCCAAAAAGATATCAGTCCTATTAAAATTCTTTAAAAAGCTGAATATCTCCCCTTAATATTTCCATCAACCTTATAAGGTGCTACAAAATATATACTTATTTTCAGTTCTTACACGTATAGCTTTAAGTGTTACAGGAAAAAATATGCTATATTCCTACATCTAATCCTATACAAATAAACTTAAACATCATATACAATATGTATATATAGCAGATATGTTGTCATATAATACCACATGCATATATAGACCATGGTGCATGTGCATCTTGATGTCATGGTGCAGTTGAAATACTGTGTTCAGCTCCCTGCTCTCCCTCACTTGCTCCCTCCTTCCGTGGTAGAGCTTGGGGTTGGGGCGGGTTTTGTCTTGTACATGCCTAGATGCATGTAGTGTGTGTCACCCACTGGCTATGACTTCTGTGAGCTCTTTCAGAATGAAGACATGGGGCATCATCAAAGTAGGATCTGTTTTACAGTAATGTTTTTAACATATGCATATATTTTATAAAAAGCTGAGAAGCCTTAGGGATTTTCACACATTCCTAAAATGCAAAATTCTGAAAGGTATTTGACAGTGCTAGTTTGTTTGAAAGTGTATGCGTGGGGGCGGGGATTTAGCTCCGCTGTTCCCGTGTCTGTCTGGCAAAGTCCTGGGTTTGATCCCCAGTAACCATATACAACAATGTTGGGCAATCAGTACCACATACCACAGTGGTAGGTGTAGTGGCTCAGGTTTATAACTCCAGCACTTGGGAGGCAAAGCAGAAGGATGGCTGTGAGTTCAAGACTGACTTCAGGACCAGTCTAAACTGCAAAATTAGACCCTGTCTCAAAAAAATGTATGCATGTAGAAAATTTGGAGATAAACCATAACTTTTGTTGTTAATCATTTGACTTCAGGCAAGTGCCTCAACCTCTCTGTGGGTTTCTTCAGTCACAAGCCGCTGGCCCCTCAGGATGCCAGAGCACTTCAGTCTGCTTCAGTCCATCCTTGTGCAGGGACTGTGCACAGGTTGTTTAGTTGGGGGTGACTTTAGGCTTAAGATAGAAACATGAGAGGACAGGACATTAAAATGGACACAGAAATTAAAAACTTGCCTAGAGTAATTAGTACAGTAATAGGTAAACCAGGACGCCTCTGCTTCATCCAGGTGAAGAGCAGCTCATGGTTCACACAATGCAACCTAAACACTGCACCCTTCACCTGAAAATATACGGAGCACAGTGATACTGCAAACGGGGTTCCATATGACCAACATGAAAACTAGGAAAAGGAAAGAAAACAAATATATATATATATATATATATATATATATATATATATATATATATATGGTCATACATAGGCATGTATTAATGTATTATATACATGCATACATGTAATTATATGTACACACCCAAATACATATACTATATACATGTGAATGATGTATGTAATATACCTGAGAATTTTGTATTATTTAGACAATTAGAGAATTCTATTAGGTACAGTGAAAGCACTGTTGCTGTTCCTTTAGAAATTACATTCCAAAAATTAATAAACATGTATGATTTCAGTAATTGGTGCCTATTTCTAAACCATCATATCTAATTTATGATACATCATAATTGCCTAGGCTGATGATACTCTCATACAAGTAGGTTTCACTAAATCCGTTCTGGTGCCTGCATTTTATTTGCTCCTTCCCCTTGGGTTGTGCATCCACATCTCAGGTCTCCTCACCACCATCTCCTCACTTCCTTGCTCTGTCCCTTTAAATCTCACCATGACAGTTGAGAGGAGAAGACGACCCAATCTCACCTGAAATACCACAAACATAGTTTAGTTGTGGGCTGAAGGGCTGATCTATAGCTCTAGGTGGTTACCCTCTCATGATTGCACATCTTTCATTCTGTGATCCCTTCTTCCTGATCCCCCCCTCCCTCCTTCTCTCCCTCCTTTTCTCTGGACAGTAGGCATCCTGACTTTTATGATTACTGAAAAACTAATCCTTCCACTTAATTTACATTAAGTAAAGATATCCAGCGAATTCATTCTCTGTTTCTCCAGGGAAGATGAACAACACAAGCCACAAGAAAAAGAAGGCACAGAAAAGGCAGAAGGAAGACAGGGGAGGTGAGAAAAGGCAGAGTCTCTCTTTTGAACTGTCTGATCTGTAATTTTCAGTATGTGGAGGAATCCAGAGCTGCCCCTGGCCAGCCTCACCAGCATCAGCTTTGAACCACCTTTGGTCCCTGAGCAGCTCGAGACCTGCTGCCCCCACTCCGGTCACACAGAGTGACTGAGGGATTCAGCGAACCCGCAAGTTGCAAATGGCTTGACACACGAAGAACTAGGGTTAGTTAGATTAAGGAAGATTCATCCACCTCTTGTTATCTACGTTGTGTTTCTCGGTAAACACACCCAGAGCTCAGCTGTACTGAGCTAGTTTCATGCAACCCTTGGAAACCAATGGAATACGTCAAGAGTCCACTGTCTCATGCGTGAATGCTTAAAGAAAAAGTAGATATGGTAGAAGAAACAGTGCCATCAAAGACTTCTTCTTAATTCAAACATATTTATGCTGTCCTGTGATTTTCTGAAGAAGTTCTGGAAGTCCTCTCTCGTGAGTGTTTGTAGTAGTGTTGTTCCAGCTGCTAGATGTCCTGAACTGATTTAGAAGATGGGGAGAACCAGATGCCATGCACAGCTGCATCAAGTAGATACAGCAGGTGAGGACACACCACTGGGCTCTCACAGTCCTGCCATACAGCTTCACTACATATCCAACCACAATTCATAAAAACACTCATGAGGCTGAAGAGTCCTCTGGGAGTGATCCTACACCTGGGAGTTTGTTCAAAATTCAGAAGAAGTAAATCCAATAGTACTCTTGCTACTTATATTTTAACCTCATAGACCAGTTTCAGAGTATTGATTAAACTCTGCCATGATGCTTTCTTCTCTGAATAATATTTGAAGAAAGATATTGATTAAGTTTAGAAATGCATTATTTCAGATTCTTAACTATCAGCGGCAAGGGGTCAATGTACATTTAATTGATTTTTGATTCATTTATAATTGAAAAATCATTATATCATTTCATTATACTTGAGAGGTACACTCATCACAAAGAAACTCAGTTGAACTTTGGTCATGAATTTGAAGGGCATCACAGGGCATTATTAAGTAAACACATAAATTTTGTTTCATAAAGTGAATATTGACCCATAAGGTTGTGCCACATTCTTGGTTTACATCCAGAATATAGAAATCTTGGGAGAGTTTCCCAGGGAAAATTCTATCCATTGTGAAAAATGTAATTATATCTTGATTATCTACCTATAGAAGGAAGACCCACATTTCTTGTAGAATATTCTCCTGGTAGTAGTGGCAGAAGCATCAGGATTTTAAGCCTAATAGCCAACCACATGTTATTGATGATGGCATTGATACCATCTTCATAACTTTACCTATGTGATGATAAGATTGACTCACTTGCTGATGGTCTGGCACAGAGATGTAGCCTATGACTCTAATAAAGTAGAAAATGTCAAGCTAGTCACCACTGGATCAGGAGGTAATTTCTGTAAGAGACCAAACTTTTGACCTACAGAGTGATTTATTCATAAAAAAAGAAAAAAAATGAAATATGGTACATACTTTCCATGATCCACTTGTAACTGTAATGACAATTCTGCTACCAATGTGCTCTGGCTTCCTCACTTAGAAAATAGCACTGTTCTTTCACTTCTGCTGAATTAAATCCTAAGTAGCTCTAAGCCTGTACCTCATTGTTCTCATATATAAAGTACTATTAATATATCATATTAGAAAATGGTAAATGAAAAATCATAGGAGGTTAAAATTAGACATAAATCTTTAATAAAATTATGGAAAACATAATAGCAACTTTCATAATATGCAAGAACCAAAATGTGAAGATCTGTGGGGCTGTATCTTTTCTGCAGCTGCATTATAATCTTTCTAGTGTTGCAATATATGAAGAGTGTCATGATAAAATGTGCTTAATCCAAGCAAAATGAGTTGCATGCAGTCATATAAAGACACTGTTCAGCATTGTCTTTTTTCCTGCACTTAGAGCTACACCAGTGTATCCACTCCTTCCAAAAGGGCATCTCTCACAGAGGGGGTCTGTGGTCCTGCATTGCCTTTTTTCTTTTAACAGCTCCTGCTCTGTCTGGGCTGTGATTGCCTGAGCCCTTTTATACCTTGCTAATAACTCTCAGTGATTGGTCTTGGCTTTGAAATGGTGGCCATACAGAAAGGGAACAACTTTGTACCACAATATGAAAAGGTAGCAATTACCACACATGTTTTTCTTGGCAGTCATTGATCTTTTGTAAGTTGTGGAGAGCTAGTTTGCCTCTCAATATAGAGCACTATTTACTGAAGAATATTTGGAGGGAATAGAAGGGGGCTGTTTATACTCCACCACTGATGGAACTGATGGCACTGGTTGAAGAGCTGGGCTAGAGTCAGCAGAAAATTATATTTAAGACAATTTCCATGCAAAAGTCTTCAGAAAGTGCTGGTTTTTTTTGTAATACAGAGAATTATATAAAAGCTTGACAAGCACTTAATTCTATATAAATCTAGAAATGTCTATACATGTATTTGTATATATATGTATATATATGTATATATCGCTTGTGTATTGTATACATACATAATACATAAATATTGAAAATTTTTCTTTCTCTTTCCTTTTAAATGACTAAAGACTACATGTCATTTAGGAGAAAATAAACACAGAAATAAAACAAACCCTTGGTTCCCTGGTTTCTAAAACCCTTCTCTATATACCCTAAGGAAAGTCGACTCCCCTTTCTGAGCCATGTGAACATTCCAGCTTGCTTGCACAGGGGCAGGGCTGGTTCACACTGATGAGAACCCTGCTCCTCTCTGCCCACCCCTATTCTCACCACTTCTCCATCTGTCCACATCCCAATAGCCTCCTCTCCGGGGCTTCTCTTTCCCCCTCCTCCATTGAGGATGTGCTTTGCTCTTCCTCCCCGCCCCACTCCAGGCTGACCCTGTCTCAAAAAAAAAAAAAAAAAAAAAAAAAAAAAGATTCTGTGGGCCATTGTACTGCGGCTTTGTCATCAGAGAGTAGAGAATTGTGCTTTTTCAACATGACTGAGTCATTTAGTTCCTCCACTATTGTCTCCCCTGAGATGTGTAGTTTAAAATGGGCTGAGAGTCCATGGAGAAGTGATATTTACTCTGTGGTAACATTATCGAGACAGGATATCAGCATACATGCATTATAACTTGTTTTACTTGATTTACATATATTTTCAAACTATTTTTAATCAATACCTGATGTCTACAGCACTGTTGGAAAGACAAAAGAAAAACCAACATCCTTATTTTCATCAGGAAGATACAGCATGGTTAGAGGTAAAGTAGGAAGAATTTGAGACTTTCATAGGAAAGTGATACACATTGAAAGCAAAATGATGAGTGGAATAAATCAGACACACAAATTTAAATCCAAATGCTTCCTCTCATCTGAGAAAATCAAACTATAGATGAAGTAAAGAGCAATAAAGGAAAGAACATGATATATTAATATGCCATGGAGTCCTATTCTGCCATAAATGAGATAAATTTATTTGTAGGAAATGATGAACATTGAGCTCAGATATTTGCGTAAAGTGAATCAGAAACACAAACAAATCCTGGTTATTCCCATAGTAGAAATACAAGGTATTAACAAATTAGAAAACAAAATAAAAGTAGTTATTAGGAAATAGGAATTGAACTTCAATAAAAGGGAAAAGGACCAAGAGATGGGGGATCTGGATGTGGAGGGGGATAAAGAAGAAATGAAGAGGTCTTTCATTCATGTACTAATGCCCTGTAAAGAAGGAACTTACTGTGAACACAAACACCTACAAGCAGAAAAAGTGTTTGAAAATTTAGAAGGAAAAGCAAATATCAATCAAGATAATCCAGGTCACAAAAGAATGAAGAGAGCTCTTCACACAATTAAGTGGTGAGAACTTTGGAAGGGTGAGTGGACAGTTGTAGGACCCCCCAATTTGCACCACTATTTATAAACACTTTAGTTGAAGAATTTATAATAGGAATTTCAGAATGTACCAGCAGGTTTATATTCTCTAATTTTCAAAGAATTTGTCTCTGTTTGTATTTTATGTGCCTAAGAAGTGAAATTAAAATAAACAGTGAATATTTGAATTTAGAAGCACTGTTTCAGTAAAAAACATGTCGCCATTCATCTCTCTGAACACACTCCCCTCCCTTGGAGCACACTCCTAGTTCCTGGAATTCTCCACACTGCTCCAGAGCCCTCTGTCCCAAGCATCTTTGGTTGCACTGCAGTGGCTGCCTCTATGTACTGAATCCAGTCCAAATGTCTCCTTCTGAAGGTTGTTTTGACTTGGGGAAGAGCCTGCAGCTGCTGTGCCAGACAAGGTGGAGAGCATCACGTTTCACGAGCTGCCTTTTCACTGGATGGGCTGCACAGTAGCCTGCACTTTACTTTTGATTAAACTTTGTAAAGACATACTCTCACTGAGTTCAATTTCATATTATAAAGAGATGAAGACTTTTGCCTCCCATGAATTGCATAGATTTTAAAAGTATTTTTGACAACTATTGATTTATTTTAAATCATTTGACCTTAAATGAGAAGTAAAATAATCTTCCTGTGTAATTAAAATTTTATGACTATTTACAACTGTCAAAATAGTACTAAACAAAATTTACCCATTGCATATATTATTTTTCAAGCTTTATAGTCCTATAGATACTGCATAACTCCTCACAGGGGTAAATTGCAAAGCCTTAGATTTAATTAGAGTAAATTTGCATAATAAAAATCACCTGTATAGTTAGATATTGATTTTGATCTCATGATATGATAATGTAAAATAGACATTGCAACTGAAAAAAACTAGATAATTGTTTAATTTTTACCTCATAATACTTACTACTAATAAAGTACTGACCTTTAATGCCTCAGTGTACTGAAATGAAATACTCCCAGCAGACTGAGCTGCAGAGTAATTTCTACAGGAATTCCCTGATGGTAAGAAAAGCCTCACCTGTAGTGTTGACCATACATCACCATTCTGAAGAGACAGATAGCCACGTACCTGCACTGGCATAGCCAGAAATGGCAAATATCAACATTGTCTTCACAAGATACATGCTTCTACTAATATCTAATGGTGGATATTCTGTACATCCCCTAATTATCTCTCCAAAATTAGTATATTAGAGTTTTCACTCACAGTATCATGGAGTATGTCCTTACTGGGAAATGCAGTCTCTGCAGACATCATTTGCTAACAAGAGGTCAGAGTGGGCTCCTAATCCAATGTAACTTAAAAAAATGGGAAATTTGAGCAGGAGGTTCCCAACAGAGGCCATGTCACAGGGAGATGGTGTGAACCACAGGACTGAGTCATGCGGGAGATCACCATGCCCAAGGGGAGATCACCACACCCACGGGGAGACTCCACCTCTCTCCACAGCCTGTGGAAGGAACCAACCTAGTTAGTACTTTGATTTTGGACTTCTATCTCTAGCCTCTGAGATATTCATTATTTGGCTGTTGTTAGTTCTGGCACATAAATTTAGACCTCTCTTTAGGCAACTAAACTAAAATACTTCTTGTATTTACAAAGACGTCATCCACAGATTGGAGCATCCAATCTTTTCATGGTACTGAGGTCCATTGAAAAGATATGTGAGTTGGCCCTCAGAGCTGAGGAAGTAAAATCGTGAGTGTTTTTATGTACTGATGAGAGACCTAACTCTCCCCAACGAGGCCTGTGTCTCTCATCCAGGCACAACTGCATGGGGCACAGTGTTTCCCACCTTATCTGTGTACTTTATAAACTGTCAAGCTCTTTTGTGGAAACTCCATTTCAGGAATTTTGTGTCGATTATTCATTTTTTAAGGGAATGGTTTTCTTGTTGAGAAAAAATTACAGTGTTTCCCCTTGGAGAACACTTCCACTTTCCTTTCCTCCTGCTCTTCTTTCTCCAGCTGTCTCACGTACCAAGGGCCCTAGTCTACATCTGTTATCCTACTTTTCATTGTGCCTAACAGTCCTTTTTTTGATTTCAGGATTTCTGGAATCTCTGTGGAAGTTTTTCCTTTGTGTCTCTCAAGTACGTAGGTAATTTCTGTGCATTTCCAGGGCATGGTTCTCAGCTCACCGCTGTGCTCACCTTTGTGACCCAGCAGAGCCTACCATCCACCTGCCCGCGGAGGCCTCCACCTGAGCCTCCTGCCAGCCTCTCTGCTGACTTGCAGCACTCTGGGTAATGGCTGAGCTCATTCAAATTTCTGCAGATGCAACTGTGTTCTGGGAATTCATGACTGTCATGTTTGCTGCTTTGTCATCCTTATTTTGCATGCTTCGTTCTTTTAATGCTTGCCTTTATTTCCTGTGAATTTTTTTCTTAGCTGCTTAGATGGGAGAATTTGGGCCCTGAGCCTTCTGACTCTCCCATGGTACCTCTCCTTTTCAGTGCTCTCTGCCACCTGGCATACACTGTAGTCTAACATTAAGGAAGTTATATCTACCTTGTCAAATAAATTTACATTTCTCTCTATTTCCACTGCATACATTTATTGTTGTCAATGTTTGAGTTCTGATGTTCTTCTAAGAGAAACATAAAGATTTAATAAATTCCATTGCAAGTAAGGAGCAGAATGAGCAAATATGTGAAACTGGGTCTCACCTCCAGTGCGACAGAAATTCCAGGGAAACAGGAAGCAGCATCTCTGCTTGTACTGGTCCAAAGATTCTACGGACTCACTTGGGTATAGCTACCCCAAAGCTTGCAATCCTTGTGAGAGTTTTACCTCTCAGCAGCAGTAGATTGATGGAAATTTCCAACCAGAAGGAAGTGACATGTGTTGGTGCTGGTTGTATGGTTGATAGAGTTCCCTTGGTGCTGATGTGAAACCTACCAAGGTCGCCAGTCTACCTACTCATGGGTATGTCTAGTTTTACATGACATATGTGCACCTTTATATTTGAGCACCTTGTACTTTCCAGGTTAAAGTAATCCCTCTTCTGATTCCCAAGCTTTATAGTAATTGGGTGTCTCCCAGCCCTTCAGAACAACCCACCCCATTCCCTGCATCTGGACATTGTTTCTTGTACTTAAAAGCCTTCATTGTATTCTCTATCATATTTTTGAAAAATTGATACAATGAAAAATTATATTTTAATTAGTAATATGAAGTACAAATGCAATAAAAAATTAGAATGCTTGTGTGCTGGCTTTAACAATATTGTCTTTTTTTTCCCTTCTCCTTGCAACTAAATAAATGCAATTCAGCTGGAAGTTTGTTCTTCCCTTTGTATCTTCTGATGTACCCTGAGCATGAATTTAATACAGGCAAAGCAGTGTGCTTGATATTCCATCAGGAATATCAGGGATCATTAATTAATCATGCTTAATCATTAATTCAGCATGAAAAGGAAAGCTGTGGGTCATATTAGCCATTTCATGACATTGTGAAGGTGTGAAGAATAAACAAATACACACACGTGCGTGCGCGCGCGCACACACACACACACACACACACACACACACACATACGGATAATGCAGAACTTTCCAAGACTGAAAAATAACTCCCCCAAGCAGGGTACTTTCATGAAACAAAATACTCTAATCTCAGAAAACAAAAGTGGAAAGAAGAAATTAGAATCCAGAGGTTGGCTGGACTCATTGTACCTGGATAAACGTATCTTTGCTTTCACCATGCTTTTCTGAATTTTATTACTCTCTACATTCTAACTCCTAACCGAAAACAGGATTCCTTCAAATTCCTGGGCAGCTTGCCACTACCTTGGGCCAAGGGGCCAATAAAAATCATTAGCAATACATAAATTTTATCCAGCAGGCTTTCCTGAACACATGCGAGTGTTCCTAAGCTTAGAGCATGATATCCACATGTTTGGGTCATCACATGCTCCTCATTTACCGCAACTAAATGGACTTAACTCTGTTATGTGATTATCTCAAATGAGGATCAGCAAGCACTTCAAGTGTACAAATAAGATGAGTGATTAGATAGACAATAGATAAAAATAACAGATAAAAGATAATAGATAAGACAACACATATCTAGGGTTTTCAGAAATATCCAGCAGCAAATGCTGCTTCTATATTTTATTTATTAATTTGTAGTTCTGCAGTGTGAATATCTTCATATGGGGGATATGTAAGGTGTAGTCTGTGCTTATCACAGAGAATCCCTTTAGCCAGAAGGTGAAACTAAAATTCACAAGCTTTCTTTTATTAAATGTCATGAATTGCCATTTTTTTCCTTGTCTATGTCTTATAAATTTTGGGGGTGTGCTTCTGTTGAAAGTGAAAAGTATTTTTTGTGTGGAGAAAGGAAAATAATTTTTACCTGACGTTTAGTAGAATCACCCACATGGCTTTGTGAGCATGCACACACACAAACACACACTGGAAAGATTCTGTGAAGAGCATGTATCCTGATGCTTAATTAAAAAGTATCCACATCATAGCAACTGCATGCAAACAGGGGTAGCGAAATTTCCAGTGACAGTAGCATCACTCTTGTGCTCTCCCAGAAACTACATGAAACACAGGGATGAGAAAAATGGAAGGTGAGTAGTGGATTCCAGGAGGGGACACAGACTTGCTGGAGATAAGAATTGGAAGCCAAATAGCTGCCCAAAGCTCATGTTGCACTGCTGGGTAAACTAAACTGCCACCCAGTCATCTGACTTCCATTGATTTGTCCTTTCTGGGAATGTGTTTGAGACTGGGTCTTAGAAGTCACAGTTCTGGAATAATTTCAAATTCCCATTTCAAGGGAAAAAAATTAAGGATACGTCTTGCATAATGTAAAGCACAAAATGACTGATGTTAGACTGAAGCAATCAAGTAGAACTTGATTTGGGGTGTGAATACCTACTTAAAAACATTTCACAGTGAACTAGTACCACAGAGAGAACACACTCCCCAAATTTACTGATACACAGTAATTTTAATGTATCAGTAAATTTAATGCCAACTATAGCCAAAGGAATCCTGTCTTTCTTTGCTTTAATTACATAGATTATGAAAGACTCAAGTTTTTAAATTGGCTCAGAAAATCCAAAACTTGGAGAATATATTCTTGAGCCTGGCAGAATTTTATTAAATAGTTCTAAACAGATGGGTGTCTATTTTTAAAAGCTCTAGGGAAGGCATATTCACAGTGTGTCTAGGTAGTCCTCTCCAGTGATCACAGCAATACTGTGATTCTTCCATTATCTCCCATGGCTATGCATACATTTGTATTTTCTATAGGAATCAATGAGACAACAGAAAATAAATTACATATTAGGGCATAAATGTGGAAATGGATGCATAAGTGACTAATATTTTACAGTTTCAACAGAAGCTTCCCATGCGGGTTTCCCCACATGAATTGAAAATCCTTCAATCACGCTTTTCTATTCTTAGTTTATTTATACCACAAAATGTCTGTGAAAAATTAATCTACTCTTATTAAATTGAGATAGATATTTTCTCTTCCTTAATGGAGAATAGATCCTTCTTTCTCTACACAATGTGTTTTCTGTCACTTATCATGTTTATTTTTAGATAATAATAAAACACTTCCATAATATCAATGGCAATATCTTGATGATGATAGTTAATTATTGTCATGTGTCTGCATTTCTAATTTTAATCATCATATGTAATTAGCACAGCTATAGATATTCACATGTGTATTTGAGAGCCTACAGGGTGTTAAAACACATATTAGATGAACAGTTTTTATTTAAACTTGTGTTTGAACATTGTCTCCCTATGAAATTTGACTTTGCCCAGTGCAATTGGACCCAGTTGCTCTGTGGAGTGGGTTCTCTCAATTTTCCCAGATGCCCAGTTCAGAGCTTATCAATGTAGCTTTATCTGCCTGGAACAAGGGTCACTGAGGAGTTCTTGAACATGGAGAACTTCAGGACAGGGCCCATCTTCCCAAGATCACTGACTCCCACCCAGGCAATGGCTGGTTCTGACAGAAATACTTTATGGTAACAGAGCCGCTGGGCCCAATGTGCTGTGTGGACAAGCTGGAAGCTGTGATTGCAGTCATGTAACAGCTATTCCTGCTTGTCTTCCTACCTCATGAATGGAACTCCTGAAAGTTCCAGGAGTGTGCATGACAAAACACATGCAAGTGACTCTCCCACTGATCCTGCTGTCTAAATAATCCTTTCTAGGAGTCCACATCTGTTTAAATGAGACTAGCGTATGCATTAGGTCCTCATTCATTTATAGATTGGGCTTTGGGGAGATGATTGGACCTCAGGCTGTGATATTTCCTGGTCAGTTACTGTGGTGATGAGTCCCTTAGTACATATGGGAAATGAGTCTTGGGAAGTGAATCCCTGTCTGAGGAGGTAGGTCTCTGAGGTGCTGTCTGGAAGGGTCAGAGGCTCTCCCTCCTCTTTGATTCCTCTTGAATTCTGGTTTGCCATACCATGAGCTGTTTCTCCTCTGCTATGATGCTCCATTATGCCAACCTACCCTGAAGGCAGAAGACTATGAAGAGACCTCTGCAAACTGTGAGCCAAATAAACCCTCCTTTTTTTTTCAAGTTGTAGGAGTTAACTGTTATCTCTCGGTGAGAAGAAAACCAGGTATATTATTTTAAAAGTCATTCATGAATTATTTTCACACATTCTGGTAGTCTGCTTTCACAGTTGGTTAAATGTCACCTAAATCATAACTATTTTATAGTTCTCTGTGTAATGGATACAAGAAAAGGTAGCTTTAGAAGCTATAATGTGTCAGCAACTGGAGATGCTGAGGTTATAGTGGAAAATTTGCTTTTCTTTTCTTATCAACAATGAACTGAGATTGCTGTCTTCAAAACACATAGCAGCTTTTATTTTTTTTTGCATGAAATGTTGTATTTTTATTATTTCATCTGTATTTTTCTTTTTCTACTTTGTACTGATATCTATGTGACATCACATTTATCTGTATCTATCTTTGCGGTAAGCCAGTGCAATTTTTTGAAAAACAAATATAGATCACTAAAATGATTACAATATTGTTAAGATTCTTTAAAAATGTGAAGACTGTGTAGTTTTGAGCACAAAGAACAGTTTTTGTGGACAGAAATAGGAAATATGTTCCTGAAAAAGGGAAGAGCTTTGGAGAGTGATGACAGAACAGAACATACTCCTGTTGCTTTTGAAGTCATGCATCGACCAAAGAGCCACAGTTCATATTATGGAGCTGGTTAGAATGAGTTTGGGGTGTAAATAGTGCCAACTTGCGCAGGAATATTGACATAAAGAATTTAGGTTTATTAGAGCATGATAATAGATATATTGTTTGTATTTAATTTGTTTTACTTTGTTTCATTTTAGATTAATAAAATGCTAGAGAAATGCTAGTGAGCCTTATATTTAAATCTCTTCTGTGAATGTTGAAATTTATGGTGACAAATGGATTTAGGAGTGGCAGCTAAGAGACAAAGACTAATGTTTCAGAGAAGAAGATGATGTTGAAGAAAATGGAAGCGACTTCAAAGCTAGGGATGTTTTCAAAAAAGAAGAGAAATTTCATCAAGCTCTCTAGATTTGAAGGCCAAAGGAGCTGAATGGTGGAAATTGAGTAACCAAGATATTTTTTGCATGAGTGGAAAGGCTATGATTGTGAATAAAATAGTCAAGTCTGAAGTGTGGACCTGTTTGGGGAGAAGCACAATTTGCCTCTGGCTATAGTGAGTTGAAACTATTTCTGTACTTCCAGGTAAAAATAGCACTGAGTAGGAGGAAGCACAGCAGGAGAAATCTGGAGGCCTCACTGAAGAGGATACTGCACTGGGAGAAAGATATAATGGATAATTTTCAAGGCAGACAGACTCATGCAATCAGAACTTTAGTAACCATCTCGTTTATTTTTGAGTTAGTATCAGTTTTATGTTGCAAAATGGTTGCATAGTCTCACTGTCAAATAGTGGAGAAGCTCCTCAGAGAAATCTCATTTCCATCTCAGTCACTGCTTCTTTCCTCTCTCTTCCCATATGCAGCCATGTTTAAGAAGACTGACAGTGTTTATCCTTCCAGTGTAAGTTCCTGTGCCTCGCATTTTGCTCCACATGTCAGTACAGCATGTCTGGCTGGGTAGAGACCAACGTCGGTTGCTCTGTGATGTACTACAACCCAATGGATCTCTTCCCTTGCCCGCCTTGCTCTTTCCTTCACATGCTGAGGGGGGCCCATGTTAATAGGGCATAGTCCTTCATGATGTAGGTGCTTTTTCTTTATCCCCCACAACTTCTCTTTCAACCTCACCTCAGTCTCCAACCCGGCACCGCCATTTTTGGTGTCATGTCTCCTATCATTTACTCAGACAGGGAGCCGTTCCTGCATGGCTGTCCCTGTATTACAGAATGAGCCATCATTGTCATCCTCCCTCCTCTGTTTTCTCCCCTTTTCTCCTTTTCTCTACAGTTATAGGGTCTTGTTCTTTGCTTTAAAATGGTCTATTTATGTTACTAAATACAAAAAATCAGAACAACTACTTGGCTGATTTTCTTCCCATATTTAATGTAATATTTTACCTGGTTATATAACTAGTGTTTTCTTGACACAAAATCATGCCAGTTCTTTCTTTGATTATATTTAAATATTTAAATTTCTTCCTGTTCTAACAGAAGTTTTAACATCCTCCATATCATTCTTAAATATCCAGGATTGTGCGAAATTAGTTTTATTTATCATGATATCATGACACAAAGTGCTACTTTTTTCCTCTTTTTAAAGTTCTTGTTCCTCTATGTGCAGCATCAACATTTTTATATGCTCCTACGTACAATAATTCACATGATGAGCATGTGAGTCTCAATATGCAATCTTCTAGGGTAACAGAGCAATGCTAGAACATTTGAGATTATCTTACTTTGTGTGTGGAATCAGACTCATACCCATGTTTCTGAAAGACACGTGCTTATTCCTTCCCCAAATTTTCCTCTACATCATTTTATTTTAAACACCTACACTTGGTCACAAATTAAATGCTGCTATGGATGTGATTTCTAAGTCGTACTGGACTAGAGATTTTTGTCTCTTTTGCACCCCAATCTTTTTTTTTAAACTAAAAAGTCCATTTTCTTGAGGGTGTCCTTTCACAGACACAGAAGCAGTTTCTCTGACCTTCTCTTTGTCTGGTTTTCTGTGATGCCAGCCTGGGAGGGCAAATTCCAGAAGGCTGGAGGACGGGAAGACCCGCCATCCTGAGGTCCCATCTGCTCACTTGTCGCGGTAGGAAACCGTGGCCCAGAACACCTACAGTGAAATGAGAGGCACCTGCTCCCCCAAACTGTCTCCGTCCTGTTTCCAGCCCAGCTTCTTCCCATCCCTCTGCCTTCCGTCCCTTTCTCTGCTACCTGTGTGACTTCTGGGTCACTTCTGAGAGTGCCAGGCTGAAGACAGTGGAATCCAGTGGGCCTCACAGAGCCCTGATTCTGCTTCCACTAAATCACTATCATTTCTCTGAGGGTATTTGACAAAGTCGCTGACATGATTCATATCCAGTGTCTTCTATCACCTCAAGTGAGGTGCTGTGTCCACAGAGGAGGCTTTTGGGAGGCTGCTGCACTGTGGTGTGGTAAGCAGTCGTGGATCCATGCACTGGTGAGTTTGTTGATGACTTGTTAGTAGGAGGGATCTGGTTGGAGAGGTGGATCACGGTGGGCTTCAAAAGGCTCGACACTTCTTTCACAGTCTTTTCTTCCCCCCACCCCGGACCAAGCAGCCCCCTTCTGCCATACCCGTCACTGCGTCATCCTGCCTCACTGTCAAGGACTACGGACTGAAACTTATTCAAAATGTGAGCTGATAGGAACTTCTGCTTCACCAGCATGTGGATATCAGGTGTTCTCTCTTTGTATGGACAAAATGATAACAACAGTTGTGCCCATTACATATCTTGTCTCTGTTTATTTCTGTCTCTCCAGATCTTCAACTATTCCTAATGCCCTCCTTCAATTTCCATTTTCCTTATCACAAGCTCTTCCTAAAAGTCTCCTCATGCCTGGCTTTTCCTATTCTCCCAAGAAATATTTTATATTAATTTGAGGTACTTTTATCAGATCTATCATTTGCTCCTCACTCTATGTTGTGATCTTGATGGTGGCTCTTATTCATCTGCATAGATACGCTGCTGGTGTGTCTAGAAAAGACTGAAAATGCTTTATTAGACAATGTGTCATGTCCCTCTCCCCTACCTGTAAGTCATGATCTGACTGTACACTGCCCCCAGGTGAGTTCCAGAGCCTTCTACAAAAAGTTCCTCTCTTTATAATGACAATCTTTCTTTCTTTCTTTCTTTCTTTCTTTCTTTCTTTCTTTCTTTCTTTCTTTCTCTTTCTTTCCTTCTTTCTTTCTGTTCCAAAAGACCCAGAAAGTAGCTAATCCACCCTCTCCTGGTCACATTTTTGTTTCATATTTGACATTTCCTTATCTAAATCCCAAAGCTACCTGAATGTGCTAGAAATATTGACAAAGTGCATATCATTTCAGTACTTAGGCACTCAACCTAGTGTCCCCCTAATTTAAGTCACACAATATACTTCTAAAATATCCCTGTAGACCTCTGTTACTCCTCTTTCAGCTGATTTTAAGTAATAATAAAAATATAATAACAATACAATGCACTACATTAATAAATCATATCATATATAATATATATTTCCATCAATTGTATTAGTTGTCTTGTTATGGAGACATAAAGCCTGATACTTACAATGTAATGGAGGAAAAGCTTGATTTGGTTAAGACTTCAGAGGGTTCAGTTCAAGGCAGGAGCCACATGACAGAGGAAAGATGCTTAGTTAATGGTAGGAGGGAGGCAAAGCAGATGAACAGTGCTAGAGGAAGGAGCCAGGACTAGACGCAGACTCCAAGGTCAGCCCACTGTGACTGAGTGAATCACAGGCAGGAACTCACTCCACTAATTTTCTAGGAAACTTCCAAGCCAATCAAATTAATGGCTGAGCATAACTGCAAAAATACTAACAATATAAATAAAATTAACATATACAGATGAGAAGTATTTTATGTGATGGTCCTTCCCAACTGGTTCTGTAATAGGTGGCTTTGAGCTATACTATGATTCTCATTAGATTTTTGATGAATATGTTTATAATTACTCATCAAGTTCAGGTAGACTTCTTACTGTTTTTGAACATTTCATTTCAAATGTTAGCTCTTTTTCAATAATGGTTAACTGACTGGCTTGGTGCTTTAAAGTTTTTGAAGTACTGTGGTCTTCTCCATGTTAGAACACTTTATCTTTTTTTTATTATCTTGTTCAGTTTTTTTTACAAAATGTAAACATTTATTTTTTATAAAATACACAACTGTGGTTAGACAAAATCTAGAAAACCATAGTCAAACAAAGAAAAAATGGTACAAAGCACTTACAATTAATTTCACAAAGCAAAGATAGCTAAATTATTCCTGTTGTTTATGTATACATAAGAACATACACACTAAATCATATATTTGTGCTGAGTCTACATGTGTGTATACATATTTTTACTAAAATGAAGTCACATTTTCATCCTACTTCCCAATTTGCTCTTTTTTTCAAAAAAATTGATTTTATTGCTACATTTTATATACATGTTATATTCATAATCGACGTTAAGAATTTATACCAGTACATGACATGACTCAATTCTCCTTTTTAAATAAATAACACTATCTTGTCACAAAACCCCATTTTTTTAAATGTTGTGCATCCAATCACTTATTTTAATTATAAGACTCAAGCCTAGATCTTACTACTTCTCTCAGGATTTAGAAGTTATCAGAGACAAATCTCAATCTAGAATTCAATTTTAAACTATTCTTGATATCGGTATGTACATGTATCTACTGTTCAGAATGAATGCATTCACTATGTATTTATTGCAAACATGTACTAAATAAACAACTTTCTCCCTCTACTTCTATATTGATTATTAAAATGTCTTTCATATATGTGTAAAACAAAGTATGTATATAAATTATCAGTGGGCTATACTAGAGTCACAACAAGATGTGACTTAAAGTTAAAGTGATACAACTTTATTGTAGTTACAAATTTCAAAACAGTGTCTAAAAGAGGGATTTTCTTTGAGACACCTGAAAACCTGTCAAACTCAAGCATCTGTGCAGCTATTACTACTATAAACATGAACAATTTAAAAATATAATGACTTGTTATTTCTTTGGATATCATCATGGTTATCGTATAAGTTCAACTTGTCCATTCCCATTCCCATTATCCACACAATCTGTCATAGATTATCAACAGGATAAATTTTTCATTACAGCTCTTTTTAATAAATATGGCGGTGCTTCACCGTTGGGCGCCAATTATGCCGGAGTCTCACTGCTGAGTATGGCGGTGTCAGCCAGGCAGAGCAAGGGGTGACCGAGCCGAGGGGCTAGGATGAGAAATAAGTAAAGACAGGACAGTGAGACTTGGAAGGGTTCATCAGTCAATACCGAATGAATGCCACGTTTATTTAACAGCCTTCTTTTATACATTTCTTTAGTACTGTCATTGAGCCAACTAGCTTTGTTCACGTGTACAGAAAAAAAAAAGTTAATGAAAGAACTGGTGGGTGGGGTGTGCTGACAATATTCTTAATTAAATCTGGCACAAGGTTGTGTAAAGTTTCAATTTAATCTGGAATGAGGGTGTGTCCAGGTTCTTAGTTTAACCTGGAAAGGACAGTAATTATCCTTGAGGAAAGTAGGCAATGTTAGGCTCTGATCCAGAAATCAGGCCAACTTTTTCTCTCCTGCATGGGCAGCTCTGACACTGTAGGAAATGGCTCCCAACAAATAAAGAGTTTAAGAAAGAAACAATGAAGTGTTTGCATTATTAATGGATTTATCCGTTTTTGTGTGTTAGCACAGTAGTTCATGTTATGAAAAATGATACTGTTAAGTAGCTGAGAGTGGTGGGATCAGGCTGAGCCCCCCCAATCCACTGAAAATGGACAGTTGGTTGTAAATGTATAAAAGAATGAGCAGAAACTGGACAGTGATAAGCTGATGAAAACTAAATGGCTTGGGGAGAAGATGCATGATCACATGCACGTCAGGCCATATGTAGTAACTGAAGGGTTGTGAGAGTGCGGTCCTCTCTGCTGAGACACGTTGCTGTGAAGCGATTGTGTAGCTGTGATGCAGTACTAAGATTTCATCTACACTGGAGGACTAGCACTTTTTGAATTTTGTACTTTTTGGAAACTTAGACGCTATGGTTAATCTACATATTAAAACACCGTTCATTATCTAAAAATGTCCTTTTCTTATATTTTGCAACAAGGCAAGGCAACAGAAACAAGAAAATTTTAGATGTAACATTTTCTTTGCCATTAGTTCACTCCATAAATATGTGAGCATTGGAATGTATTGGTATTGTATTTTTATCTCTAAAGTGAGGGATTCTTAGAAAACAGAGTACATTTAAAATACTTAAGGAGCAGTTATTTTGCATATAGAATACTGTGCATTATTTTAAAGTGAGTGGGTTAAGACCTCAATATTAGCACAAAACATGAAAATGAATTATTTTCCAAGTAGAGAGGAAAGTAAATTATTACTCATCTAGAAACCTCTAGGTAATACCAGTAAGTCTCCAAGGAACATTAACCTCTGAATTGTCATTTTTCTGACTTGTAAAAGAAATCAACTCGATTGCTAAAGTGCTAAGCGCTATGAATTTTAAAAATTGCCTGTGAGCCAGCTATACTGTATGAGTCGTTAGCATATTCTCTGGAGTTGCATGGGTTAGTTCTTAACCCTCACAGGCAAAGCATCACTAGCACTGTGCATTTGACACTTTATTTGAAATTTTAGCCTTCCCAGTCCGTGGTTTCACAAGCCTCCTGAAGACTGACTTCAGATTTCCCAATGTTAATCCTCTGTTTGTATCCAGGCAACACTGTTCGATGATTGACCATGAAATATTCAATTTGGACATAAATATTAAGTAAGTTGTATCTTTAACCTTTAGCTGGGCTTCTTTTATTTGTAGAGTTAAGTCCAGTATTTTTATTTCTTAGTATGTCTTTGTGCATTCTCTAAGTTCAGCTCTACAAGGGGATCAAATAAATCTTTGCAGAAATGTGGCTCTTAAAGGATAAAATAGGTCCTTTTGCTGTGATGATCTCTGATGCAAGGGAAAGTGGATCAGTGCAGTTGTGTGCAAAAAGCACAATCCTATGTCATCTGGTGTACTGGTGTCTCGATTATAGGTGCCCCTGTGACTGGGGGAGCCTGAGCAGCTTCCAAAGGACGCTCCATAATTCAGCGGCATGTGGGTACTGAGCAAGCATGTCCTGGAACCCAGACGCACCATGCGTCTGGAAATCTGCCTGCTTTCTGATCTTGTGCATGTTCCGACTACCTTTCCAAACACAGAAGGGAGGAATCGCTGCCAGCGCGTGCTGAATAATCACTGTGCGCACCAGAGCTCCTTTCCTCTAATCCTTCTGCTAATTTTCTCAACAGGAAAGAGAGACGGTTGAAGCGATATTGGAGCCGGGGGGACGCGGTACAATTGTCGCTGCACTCAGCGCTTTTCACTGCTTCTGTCGCAGTGAGGCTTTGTTCTTGTGACTTTTTGTCATATTTAGACTTCTGCCCACTCCAGTGTCTCCCTGTGTCTCACCTCTGTCGATCCGTCTCTGTCCTCTGGTCTCAAAACAGTTGTTGAAACACAAACAGTGTTATTTAGAATAGATGAACCTCAAAGGTGAATTTTTCACAGAAGTTAGGGATCATTTTATCTTGGCACTAAGGCTGCCATTTCAAAAGGTCCTGGGGCTCTGGAAGTACACTTAGCACTAACTGACTCAATATGCGGTCAGACGCTAAACCACTACGAAGCCTGTATAGTTTCAAAGCAGTTTCAACTCACCAAGTTTGTTGATGCAGAGTAGTATACACTGAGTATGGATGAGAGACAGTTATGTTTTTCAATGTTTGGATTAGAATAAAGTAGAAATTGTTCTAGTTTAAATGATTTTTCTTAATTCCAAGAACAACATGTCATCGTTATATTAAAAATCTAATGAATCTTGAGTTTCAGAAGTATATACATTGTGCTAAGAAAATTAGAAGCAATGAATCTGAAACATATACCTCAAGGAAACAGTTAATTTTTAACCTCTTCTGGGAAATAGCAAAAATAGAGGGGATATTTGGTATAAATTTACTTGCTTTGGACTCTCACAGGAACCGGTATCCACATTTGCTATCCAACAATCCATACTCTACTATGAAATTTCATTTCCTCCTTACCCAACTAGGATTTTAAAAATTGATCTTGGTATTGATTTGCTTTTGTAAATATAGCTTTGCTAGAACATAGTCATGTTCAGCCATTGACTGATTTCATGCATGACAGTTCCTGCAAAAGCCAGCCTGGAATATTTTCCCCAGTGTTGACTACTTGTAATGAAGACTGTAAGGACTCTAATGTTTAAAATATTCACATTCTAGCCTGTTAGAGAGACAAGTTGCTGTGAAATTTTAATTATGGTAAAAGGATGAATGTATTCATAATTTTATGTTGCTATTCAAGGGTGATTCTTTTAACCCGTTATTTGTGTGTTCATATAGAATTCTCTAGAGTCAGACAAACCTCAGTTCAAATCACAACTCCTTTGTAATAAACAGTCATTGCGACATCTCCAAAATCTCAGGGGTTCCCCAGGAAAATAGATGCACAAATCATACCTGCTTCAATAGTCCACTGCTTCATTAAGCTCTTGTGAGTGAAGTAGGGGAACAACACAACACTCTCAACTGTAAAAGCAGGTTGGCTAGTGCTTCTAATCACATTGTACACCTGTTCATTCTTTTCATGCTCTTCTTTCTGTTCACAGTTGTCCAGAATATACAAGATATCAAGCCAAAGGTGTTATGTGAGTATCTGTTGTGGGTGTGAATGAGTGAGTGAACGTCTTCCCCTCTCCATGATTCTATCTTTCTACTTGCCTCTGGCCCACTCTGGGCTGTGGAGATCATGACAGAATGTGCAAACAATCCTGACAAAAACAAAGCTGTGCCATTAGTATAATCAGTGATCCATAAATAACTCATTAATGAATGCAATAGTGTATGGGCCATCTAGGTCATTGATCCAGGAGGATATTATCAAATGGACCGTGTGTTTCTGGAATCTGAACCTGGATCTTTTTGGTGTTACTTGAAAACACACCAGGGCCCACACCCCACCTGTTAGACCAGGGATGTCTCCAAGCAAAGGAAAGTGTGATGCACAGACCAGGCAAACAAAACAGGAAGGGCATCTGTAACTTGGCATAGGCAAACAATTTTTCAAAACTTAGGAGATGTTAATTTACTGCAAATCTATAACAACCTCTGGATATTTGGATTTAATCAATAAAATACCTAGTCTCAGAGTTAATTTTAATTAAGATTTGAGCTCTTGAGCCTGTTAACATCCACTGGTTCTTTGTTTTAAATTTCTTTTCTGGGGAAAATCATTAGCTTTTGAGGAGAAGAAAAGTTAATGAGACAGACTATATCACTGTACATTTAAGAGTAAAGTTAAACATATATATTTTCATTACATAAGGTGAGTACACTGTGGACATTCACACTAAATTCACAAGAACTAGATATCATTGTATGCTATTATTATGAATAGTTTTTTGGGGAATAGAACTGAATGATTTTCTGTTTATTGATATAAGGGCACTTGGGAGCCTCATATTCCCAATGAGTATACTGCTCAGAATAAGGACTCGACTTGGGGTTTTCATTGACCATCACCTGACTCTGCCACAGTGATGTCTGAGCATAGCATAAGTTCTCACTTTTGCTGTTCACAGTACAGGGGAACTGACACAGTTTAGTCATGAAAACATGCACTTCTCACCAGTGACAAGGAATATTCAAGGAGAGCAAGAAATCCAAGTATGAAAATCCAGGGTTTACATAGTGAAGAAAGCAACTAATGTTAATACAGTCAAATTTGTACATAGTCTGATGAGACCTGGGGACATGTAGGTTGTGTGTAAAAAGAAAAGGTTACATTGTGATGAAAAATGCCTTGCCATGCAGTGATGATTTGATAAAGTTTATTTGTATGCATAGATCTAGTACCAGGAGACTAAGAAGAGTAACTCATTGAAAATAAATCAAAATAAAATTAAACAATCTAATTATTTATATTAATTTATGTTGATTTAACACATAAAAAATTTTCATACTCCCAATTCAGAATAAATTCATTGATTTCAAATATCTCTATAATTGAAATTAATCATGATTGACTGACTCATTATTAGTATCAATTGCATAAGCAAATAAAGAGAAGTCAAGCAGTTCTGAACATAGCGAAGGCCCTCTTTCATTCATTACTGTTATTTCCCATTTCTCAAAATTCAAATATATTCTTGACCACAGAAGTTAAAATCAAAGAATGTTTTGTTTTTCAGTTACAAAAATAGTTTTTGAAGTTGGCTATTTAGTAGGATTTATGGTTAATGATTCTCCCAGAGACCTAAAGAGAATGAAAATCACCACAGTTTATGTTTCCCTTTCTACACAGTTTGTTATGAAAATCTTGCGGTTCCCTATCAGTTGGAGGAGGTCATGGCAATGTTTTGGTTTTTTTGTTGTTGTTGTTGTTTGTTTGTTTTTTTGTTTTTTTTTTTCCCAAATGCTACGACAAAGTTATAAAATACTCTTTTGGAGAAAAACAGTAAATGCCACTGCATTTATCCCATGAAAATTATTTTTAAAGTATTGCTTAATTTGTCAAATATGTAGCTAAGATCCCTCCTAGGACTTAATCATTGTTCAAGCTTTTGTTCCTACCTCCCACAGCACGATCAGATCCTCTCCTCCTCCCTCAGCTCCCGTTGCTTTTAGCATTCCGCCTCCATCTTCCTTGGCAGAGTAAGATCTCTGCTCCCGGAGATGGCACAGCTCTAGCCTTTCATGGACAAGATGGCGACATCAGCCCCCAGACAGCGCCTTGTGACCCCCGTGGGACCAGAGAACTCTGTCTGTTGTGTTTTGTTTGCCTGTGTGTTTGTTGTTTTTAATGCTCATTAGATCTTACCATTGTAATCCTAGTAATATTATATTCCTTGAAAATAGAAGCCATACAGATAGTTGTCTGATAGATTTCTTTACCCCAGATCTCATCGATGTTTGCCCTAGGCACCACTTCAGGGCTCAAGAGCAATTTTTGGGAAAGTCTCTGCCCACACACTGACCGACTTTCCCTATGAGTGGCATTCTAGTTAGTACTGACAATATTATCATTTAATTACTCTTTACAGTTTATGACGTGCCAGGCTATTTGCAGCACACAGCCTGATACCATGATTGTGATGAGTTGCATTTTTAGTTTACTTTTACCTTTGTGAGGCTCAGGGTGAATTCTTGCAGTATTCTTAATGTGGTGGGCAGTAACATGCATCCAAAATGACAATCTCCAAAGAAATTATAAGCCAGATAATGCAGAATCCTTGTGAAGAAATCAGGAGCTTTGTATTATAGGTGAGAAAAATAACAGAATCAGTTATTTTATTTTGTTCTTTGAATCATGAGTTGCTTGGAGGATTATCACATATAACCTCAAAAATCCATAAAACACAAATGAGCTGGAATATTTCTTCCAAGTGAACCAAATAATTGAAATAAAACCCCCTAAGTCCTCTACTGAGTGTCAGCTAAAAACCTGAGATCCCAGGTAGCCCCAGACTCCGCTCGGCTCCCTGGGGAGGTCCCACCTATTACTTCAGGGACTGATTCCGTAACCAGAGGCCGTGTATCTTTGGACATCATGATCAATTAAAGAAAGTTAGGCCGGAGAGTTAACTCAGTGGTTCCAGTGCCTGTCTTGCAAGTGCAAGACCCAGGTTCAATCCCCAGTAACCACACACCATACTAGGGGTGGAGACTCACACCCAGCAGCAACCAGCACCACATACCACAGTGCCGGGTGTGGTGGCTCACGTCTGTTATCCCAGCACTTGGGAGGCAGAGGCAGGAGCATTGCTGTGATGTGAGTTTGAGCCTGAGCTCAGGGCCAGCCTGAACTACAAAGTGAGACCCTGTCTCAAAAAACCTGAAAAAAAGAAAGAAAGAAAGTTAATTATTCTAGAAGTTTTCATTTGAAAATGTATTTTATTTCAAGAGGGTATGAATACATATTTTTCAAATCTCTAAGTAGTTTTCACTGTCAAAGGAAACATTGTCACGGTGGAACTGGCTCCTGATGAATTCTTCTATTTAATTTGTGCTAATATAAATCTCAAGATATTAGATTTTCATATGAAATGTAAATTTCATGGAATAATTGTATCACATTATTTCCAAGGCATCATTACATGTTTCTGTAGAGTATATTATGTTTGGAGATTATTTTCTGAATTATACTAGGACCCAATATTTTGAGTAATAACAGTTGTGATGATTAACACATTTAAATTCAAAGGTTTTCCTCAGGTATCTGAGGGTTTAAAGATTACAGTGCAGTTTCTGATCACAGTCATGTGATGAACACCAGTCTCGCCCTTTTACCCACACCATATTTGTAAGGATTTGGCATAAAGTTACCAATTGTGCAAATTTCAACCGTTACCATGGTGACAGTTCTGCTCTTATTTTGATGTAAAGATAGGAGTTGTTCTCATCTGTAAACCTAACCTGAGAAACATACTCTTTTGGAAAAGGAAATATAAAAGAAACCAGAGAGGACAGAAAGGGATACAAATGTCAAGGAAGAAAACAAGAAAATAGTGTGGCAAGCAAACAGAAAAGATGGCGTCAAAGCTGAAAGATTTTCACAACATTTTTTAACAGGTGCTCATATTTTAACTAATGTTTGCATTTAAACCTGGAGTTTATGACTTTAAAATTTTTGCAAATTAAACATGTGTCATTTCCTAGCTTTTAATCTGTATAAGATAAAATAAATATTATTGTATTCTTTATAATTATATAAATTATTTCTAAGTAAATCTTACATAGGACACTTACAACAAAATACACAGAGAAAGAAAAGCCCTCATTTCATGAGATTAACTCCTGAGTGACATGATTTTAAATGCCTATCAATGTGCAAAATCTGATTAAAAAGTAAAAATAATAACTACAAATAACTCACTGGAATTCTGGGCTGAGGTGGTCCCATAAAAATTGCTTCCACAGGGCTAGAGATTTAGCTCAGTGGTTCTGGCACCTGTCTTGCAAGTGCAAGAACCTGAATTCGGTTCCCCAGTAACCACATATAATTCTGGGTGTGGAGACTCACACCCAGCAGCAACCAGCACCACATACCACAGTGCCGCGTATGGTGGCTCACACCTGTAGTCCCAGCACTCAGAGGCAGAGGCAGGAGGATTGCTGTGATGTGAGTTGGAGGCTGAGCTCAGGGCCAGCCTGAGCTATAAAGTGAGACCCTGTCTCAAAAAAAAAAAAAAAAGAGATTTCTCTCTGACAAGCGACATTCATACTAATATGACCCTATGTGCTTCCAATACATATTCTTGGCTACACTGAATGATCTCCATTGATCTTTTCCTCTTCATGTGAGTCACTGAAATAACCCTCCCTGATGTCTGGCAAATACACCCTTCTCAGCTGCCCAGCCCTTTGCTTGTGAACATGAAATCTGCTAATGGTGGCTCTCCTTCATGGGTCTCATAGTGAAGTTCTGATTTTATAAAAGAGGAGTTGAAAAAGCAGTGAGAAAAAAAACCTGGTTGTTTTATAAAACAAATACCTCCATACACACATGATTCTCTGTGGTTTCTGTTTGTGACCAATGTTGATGAAATATTTCCCAAAGAAAGGAAACGCCAGGCCAGAATTTGTGGACATAAACTGTGGAACCTTAGGCAAAATATCATCGCCTAAATCATAAATAATGATCATCCGGCCACTCAAATGTCATTTTTCCTTAATGATGTCGAATGTAATCGCCATTTAAAGCCCATCGGTGTTGTGCTCACTCGCTTGACTCCTTCCTAGGCTGGCGGTGGAAGTGTGATTCCCATGACAGTTTGCGTGCCTGCCTGAAAAACCCATTTTGCTTGACTTCTAAATGACAGCGTGAATATCATAGTTCGCTTTGATAACAAGAAAACAGAAAGCTTGGCTCACCAACCTGGAAGAACAAAATGAATCCTGACACGGGTTTAAAAATAAGAACATCTGTGTGCAGCAGGAAATAGTAATGATTTATGATGTCGACATCATAGAGTGATATGTTGTTCCACTTTGCGGTAATTTACAGCATTTAATGTACTATATAAATGGACATAAACTGAGGTAATGCTCCCCCAAATTGCAATAAAAAGAACAAAAATGTAGAATATAAATGTTTGGTTTCCTGTGTGAAAGTTTTGGTTTTTGAAAAGGGGATTCATGTGGAAAGAGCAGAAGGACTCCAAACCCAAATTGCTCTCCAGGCGACTTTGAAGTTTTGCTGGTGTCAGCATCCGACGTGGCAGGAAGTGAGACCTCGCGGTGTCCAGGGCGGACTCACTCGCCTCCAGCCCTGCTGCTGAGGTTTTATGTCCAGTTTTTAAATCATGCCTTCCCTGCAAAGTTCTAAAGCCCACTTGAATTCCCTGAATTCATTCACATGTATCCGATTTCTCTGGCCAAGACGGCAATTTTGTTGTTGTCTTCAAAACCAGATAGCAAGTTTTATATAAAATTGCTTCTGATCTTTAAAAACTAAAAGATTACCTTCAAAATATTTCATGGGAGTTAAAAGTTCTTTGACAAACTATCACTGCCTTTTGAATGTGTTGACAGCAGTGCTCTGATACTCTGATGTACTCAGAGTACCGATGAAGGTGCCTGAATAGCCCACAAAGAGCTCATCATCCTAAAGTATCTTGTTCTCAGCATTGTAGATCGTGTACGGGACAAGCACAGGCTCTCTGAGAAGAGACATGAAGGGGTAAGAGCAGCAGCAACTTGGCTTTTGCTTGTTCTTGTGTTTATTTTCTTCCTTTCGTTTTTGTTTTTAGTACAGTACAGGGGATCCTATCTGAGGTCTCTCACTGAGTTACATCCCCTGCTTATTGGTAGGTTGATTGACTGACTCACTCATTTATACTTGTGAAATAAAATTCTCTCTAATCCACTAAGTTCTCTACACTAAACTTGATCTTTTGTTCCCCTAGCCTCAAGAAGTTAAGTTTTATAAGCAAGAGCTTGTTCACCATCACGCAAATGGATAAAGTAAATGTGGTACACACACACAGACACACACAGACACACACACGTGTACATGCGCATACATGTACACACATTTGTGCACACACATGCACATACACTACACAGATTATATGTACAATCCAGCCATGAAAATGATATAATTTTATCATTCGCAACAATATGCATGGAACTAAACATCTTATCCTAATGGAAATAAGGCAGGCACAGAAAGAGAAATACTGCACCATTCACACATAGGTGGATTATGCAGTGATCTTATAGTGTTCAGAGTCGGATGGTGGTTTTCAAGCCAGGAATGGATACAGTGGTGCAAAGACATTTGAACAGTAAGTTATAGGAATAGTAAGATGGAAACAGATGTTCCTGTGTTCAGCCCTTAAAGGATAGACCATAGTTAGCTGTTATCTATTGCAAATTTCAAAAAGCTGGAAGCAAGGATTTTGTATATTTTTACCTTAAAGAAAGGATAAACACTTCAGAGAGTTTTACATCATAAGTTGCAATTCTTTCTTATGAAGAGTTGACAGCAGTTTGTGTAATGAACCAGCAACCTATTTTCCTAGGCAAGACTTTGTTAGGAAATGAAATTGTGCTAACACGTGAATACACCATTCTAGGAGAGAAAGTTTGGAACTGTGGTACTTTCACTCTTAAGTAGCACAGGTGGTTGTCACTTTTCCAGCACTTACCTCGTTTGACCACAATTTGTTAGCACATATTTTGAGTTGCTGTGAAGGGAATCAAGCCAGCTCATTGGCACCAGAGGTGCCGTGTCCCTTTCTATCACACAGGCCTGGGCAATGGCAGGCATGCCAGTTAAAATAACACCTTTCAGCACTGTCTGGAATTTGAGCAGCTATTCACATTTATGACAGCCCCATCCCCTCCCTCTAATCTTCCTTTCCAGAAGAGGAAAGTGTCCCCAGAGTTCCTCTTGGCAAAGAAGTTCTGGCCATTGAGATGACCTGAAACTCAATCCACTGTCCCCTGCACAGCAGGTCTCAGACTAACATCTGCAAAGTGAAGAGAAACGGTCTGACTAGGTCTCTTAACTTGGCACCAGCAAGTCAATTTTCCTAAAGAGAAAGTGAGTACTACATCTTATAAAAACATAGACTCTTGTCCATGTTCAAGATACAGTTTACATTTTAGACACTCTGAGCATTTTATATGATGTATAGCAACTTAAATTTACCTCCTTATCCACCAGATGGTGTCTAAACTTCCTTTCATGCTATTTTTATAGACGTTTCCCTCTGAGACTGAGTTGCATCCTGATTTCTGATGTTAATATTGTAATTAAGTAGAAAATAGCTTAACATAAGTTTATATGTGTGAATAGTTATAATGATAGTTGATTTTTTGAAGATCTTTGTATGTTATTGCTGATGACACTGCATATAAATTATTTGTCGTATTAAGAATAACTTTTATTACATTATCACTGGCAAGTAACATATTGCTCAGGTCTTAAAGGTATATGTAATCAACTTTTATAAATCCAGCGTATTTTTGTGGAACTAAGCCCTGATTTACACAGAGAAACCTTCCACCCAGACAACCCTCATTTGTCTTAGTGACCCACCTCATGGCACAGCTGTTGGAATACTATAAAGGTTGAAATGAGAATTTCTCAGTTCTCTATAGTATTTTGTATTATAACATGAGCCTTACTGAGTTACAAGGCAAACTAAGTGATCCGTCCTTTGCATTAAGTAGAAGACAATAACATCATTATGATATTAGGAGCTAAAGCACAAAATTGAGTGCAACGTGTGAACCACATGAGACGTCGCATTCCAGCGAGTATTTTATGGCTTCGTTTTACTGAACCATTATCAAATTTTTATACACTGACTTGGTACATGGAAAAAAGTCTTATTTTCTGTGCTTTTCTTTTTTCTTCATCTGTCTTGTTTCTCTTGAGTGCATAAAGTGATATCACACAGGGAACAGATGCACTAAAATCAACAGTTTTCCAACTCAGTACTAGAGGACGAACAGCTAGAGGTACATTACAATCTAGAGCAATTTGTGGAAAGGTTAATGGTAAAGCTATGAGTGCATTTCCCTGTATAATTCTTTATGGAATAGGATAGATTATCCTATAACGTCAGGAACATAATAGTAGTACAATGACAGTTTTTATAACTATCTGCAGTAAATGTTATATTCTTAATTTTTAAGGCCTGAAAAACAATTACTACTCTATGTGGTTTGTTCATAAGGTTTCTTGCCTTGAGTAAATGTTTGTATATAAAATATTTATACATTTTACTATGTCAAGGAATTAATGAACTTTTACATTTTTATTTTAGTTTTTATTACTTAGAATCTTACAACATAGGTTCATTTAGTCTTGTATTTATTTTCTTTAAATGTAATTTAAAACTCCTGTAAGGAAAAGGTAAAAATCACCATTTTCGTTATCATCTTTCTCTTTCCCATGCATTCCTTTTACTGTTTGTGATATTATATACATAGAGAGGAAGACTTTTCTGTCAATAATGCCTTAGAACATAAAATTTTTCTAAGAAGATTTTAATATTTTTCTATTTCCCAAGATGAAATTTCTGTCTGTATAAAATCTATCATCTATTTCTCTTTATGTACATGATATTATCATGAATAACTCATGCACTTATTTTAATGTCTGAATAAGTCTATTATTGAAATGTATTTTTATTCTACTTTGCTATTTTGATTCCCACTTAATGGTGGAAAAGATTCCAGATCATTTTATGAACATTCACATCTTATACTTGAAAGATATGCTGAAGAAAGCTGCAGGACTCTGTGTGTATTTCTCTTGAACATCTTTATGAATTCTCACACCCGCAGAAAACACTCATGTGAGCGTAGTACAAAGTAGAATAATCATCATGTCCAGAACAAAAATTCAGCTGTGTTTGTACAGCACTTTCTCCCACACTGTTAAGATTGAGTACTTGCTGAATCTTATGTCAGGGGTGGTGGCCAGAAAGGGATATTGAAAAATTTACCAGAATATTTATTGCCCCCATCCTGGAATGTCATTCAAGGCCCATTTGAAAAACTCTCATTTTCAAATAGAGATATCTTGATTGTACAATGAAAAATCAGTGAGTTAATAAATAGAGGGCGTGTTCTCATTATGTATCTTCTGAAGCTTCAGAATTTAGTGTAGGACTTTGGGATTTGCAGGTATAATGGTAACTAAGTTTATCAACGTAGTTTTTTTGGTGTGCTGGTCACAGAGTGAACTGGACTGAGTCAAATTCAATGGTTAGAATCTATTTTGACCTTACGGGGAAATGTGAATTAAAAGTAATCAGTGTATGAGGAAGGAACTCCATCAAAACTTTTAGGAACTTGGTTCACACCCAGAGCTAGGAAAAATCTGTGCTTTAGTTACCATATCAAAGTGTCTGCAGATATTTTAATATGGAAAAATAATTTTGAATCAATAGCAATTTTGCTTGCTGAAATACTACCATGGTGTAATGCCTTGTTCACAGGTGTATTTGTAGTTTGGCATTTGCAGTGATTTCCTTTTCCCCTTTGACTTCTCTCCATGGTAGAATATGTGCAGTGTATATGAAATAGGAACATATAAGTCTTTGGCCCCAAATCCTAAATCTCTCAGGAGTATTTTTACCAAGATATTTCAGACAAAGTTGGCTTTGGCTGTGTCATTAAAACATTTCTAAAATTCTATCCCAACTGTAGACATTTTTCAGGGAAGAGAGGAAAGCAGAAAAGGAAGAGAACCACACAGACATGAGGTATGTAAAAGAGATGCACAACGCTGTCAGTTTCTTTGTTTCCCAAGTTAATCATCTAGCTTTTATGTGTTTTAGCTGACTTGAGAAAGACAAGGGAATCCAGGGAAAGTAGAAAGACAGGGCCCAGTCTGTATCCATTCTGGACAGTACTGAAATCTAGCTATGGTGAGTCTTTGAAGGCACACAGGGAATTGCAAAGACACAGAGGAAGGAGTAATAGTTCAAGTCAACAAAATGTGACCTTCACAGTCTCCATGAATGTCTTCATTCTGAATCCAAACCTTACAGATGCAGGCACTAGGATCGCGACCCAAAACAAAAGAACACAAAACAAATAAACAAAAAACACAAAACAACAACAAAAAACCATGTACTAAATATTTAGGAGATTACAGTAAATACCCTCTTTTGAAAGAGAAATACGCATCAATTCACATGAGCAGTTATAATTATATAGCTCTGCAGTCTGATTCTTATTATCTCTTTTATTTTTTATTTTAAAATGTGTTTTTAAGTGGATAAAACAGAAAATATAAGAATACAAAACTTGAGTGTGCAGCTAGATAATTTTTCAAAAGCTCAGTATATTTGCAGACTTAGCATCTCGGGTCCCGAAGCCCAGCATCACCTTCACTTTCAGAGCCCCATGTACCACCCTATCATGGGTCATTTCTGTCCCAGCAGTTTCCAGTAGGCAGTTGTGTTACCGCACGGGGTCCTGGTGAGGGTTTCAGCCTTCTCAGTGGGAAGATCAGGTAGGTATTCACTTACGTCTTTGTCCTTTGAGCAATGTCACAGATGCCAGAATTTTCCATGCCCTTCCTTATAGCAAGTACTCATGTCTCATGTTGCTGCTTCTCCCGCCGCCTTATTAACCAGCACAACTACTCACCTGTTCTATGTTCTCTATTTGATGAACTTTGATTTTCTAGTAAGACTTTGGCTGTTGCAATTAATGCCATCAGGAGTGAACTAGTGTTTGATAGGTTTGTGTGTGAACCCACTCTGAAAACGTGAAAGTTTTGATCATGTAATGATTTTTATCATGCATCAGAGATGGTTTTTTTTCCAACTGCAGTAGACTTGATACTGTTTGTCTCTTATGGTTTGTGTCTAGAAGTCTCCCACAGATACATGTGGTGGTAGGTGGGGGCCTTACCGAGGTGGCTGGAACTAGGGTGTGCTGGGCTTAAGTGTGTCTCTGGGATTGATAGTAGGTGGCATCTTTAAATAAGAGAAACTTTGAATTGCTTGAAAATTACAGACACAGTACTTATTATCCCTAACCCTGCTTTCATTACAGGACATAGGAATTCTCAAAACTGAAAAAATAAGAATGATATGTCACTGCTACTTTTGACTATTCCAATAATACTAAACAAAAAATACAGAAAACCCCAGATTAACTCTAATGATGTCACTGGCAGTGCAAAATAGCTTTCCATTTCAGAAAACAATTTCACTTTCTGAGTAAGTTAAACATAGTTGTCATGTAAACAAACAATCTGACTTCTAGGTATTTGCTCAGCCAAAATTAAAACATACTTCCACAAAAGATTTGGATCCCAATTTTTCTATAGCTTCATTTATAATGTCCCCCAATTTTTTTTTGGGGGGGGGGGTTGAGACAGGGTCTCATTTATGGTTCAGGTTGGCCCTGAGCTCAGCCTCAAACTGACATCACAGCAATCTTCCTGTCTCTGCCTCCCAAGTGCTGGGATTACAGGCTTGAGCCACCATGCCCGACTATCCCCAAATTTTTTTTAAAAACAAAGATGGGGATAACAGCTTTACTAATGGAAAGGATAAACAAATTTTGCATATGCATTCATGTAGCAATAATAAATGGAAAAGAAAAAAGTATTGACACCCTTGAGGGCATATGTCAAATGAAACTAATCATCTACAAAGTTTATATTAAGTGTACATGTTGTTTATCAAATGAAATTCTGGAGAAAGCCAAATTATAGGGACAGAAAATAAATCAATGATTTCCAAAGAGAGATGATGGAAGAGATTCACTGCTAGGAGCCACTTCAGAGTACTTGAGAGTGAGGTTTGGATCTCAAATGTGGGGTACACATGCAATTTCATCCATCTGTATACTTTGAAACTATAGAATTTAATTTTATATATTCTGCTTTAATAAACCTATAACTGGACTTTTTTATTCAAACCTTTCTTGGTACATTATGAATACACATCACCATCACATTCAACATTGAGAGTTTGTACCAGAATAGGACATGACCTGCTTCTCATTTCTCCCTTCCCCCACCCACCCTGCCCCCATGTCCCCTATATATATGAGCTTTGTTTCCTTTTTTTATTACTGTCACATTCTTTTTCCCCTCATTATTTACCCCTACATCATCTTTCCTTTTAAATATGTTCTATTTCACAATATTAGCTATATACACTAGAACTTATTTACATCTTCATTTTCTCATACAAAAGAAAAGATACAATATTAACACATCTGTGACCTATTTATTTCACTTATGAGGATGTCTTAAAGATACATCCATTTGAGTCTGAATGACTTAATCATATCATTTTCAATAGCAGAATAATGTCCCATTCTATAAGAGAATCACATCTTCTTTATCCAGTCTCCAGTTGAGGAACATTTGGGTTGTTTCCAGGATTTAGTAATAGCTATTGATTTTTGAGCATTGACTTTGGATTCAACTATGCTACTAAATTTGGCAATTAGGTCCAGAAGTTTTTTAATTGAGTTTTTAGGGTCCTCTAGATAGAGTATCATATCATTAGCAAATAATGACAATTCAACTTCTTCTTTTCCTATCTTTATTCTTTTTATTTCTTTCTCTTGCCTGATTGCTGTGGCTAATATTTCTAGGACTATGTTGAACAGAAGTGGTGAGAGTGGACATCCTTGTCTTGTTCCTCATCTTAGTGTGAAAGGTTTCAATTTTTGACCATTTAGTATGATGCTGGCTGATGGTTTCTCATAGATAGTTTTTATTAGTTTGAGATAGAGACCACCTATTCCAATTTTCTGTTGGGTTTTGAAGATGAATCAGTGTTGTGTTTTGTCAAATACTTTTTCTGAATCTATTGAGATGACCATATTGTTTTTATCCTTGTCTATTAATATAATGTATTACATTTATTGATTTATATACATTGAACCATCCTTGCATCCCTGGGATAAATCCAACTTGGTCAGGGTGTATAATCTTTTTGATAATTCTCTGTATTCTGTTTGATAGTATCTTATTGAAGATTTTTGTATCAGTGTTCATTAGAGAGATTGGCCTGTGATCCTCTTTTTCAGTTGGGTCTTTCTCTGCGTTTGGAATAAAGGTAATGGTTACTTCCAGAAATGAATTTGGAAGTACTGCTTCCCTTTTAGTTTCATTAAAGAGTTTGAGAAGTAGTGGCACTAACTCTTCTTTAAAAGTTTTACAGAATTCAGCTGTAAAGCCATCAGACCTAGGGCATTTCTTTGTTGACAAGTTTATTACATTTAAATTTCACAGATTGATATTGGGCATCTATTATTTCTATATTTCCTTCACTTAACTTTGGAAGTTCATTTGTGTCTAGAAATCTATCATTTCTTCTCTTTTTACATTTTATTAAGTACAAATTTTGAAAGTAGGCATTTATATCCTCTGGAATTCCTCTGGGTAGGTTTTAATGCCCACCTTTTCATTCTTAATAGCATAAATGTGAGCCACTTTCTTCCTTTGTTTGATTTGGTTGGCTAAGGGTCTGAAAATTTTGTTTATCCTTTTAAAGAACCAACTCTTTGATTAGTTGATTTTTTTTTTTTGTATCGTTCTCTTAGTCTCCATTGCATTAACTTCTGCTGTGATCCTTATAATTTTTTGCCTAGTGTGAGCTTTGGGTTTGTCTTGCTCTTTTTTTTCTAGTCAGTTGAGGTTCAGCATTAGATTGTTTATTTGAGCTTGCTCTGTTTTCTGGATGTAGGTCTTCACTGCTATGAATTTTCCTCATAAAGTT